>APFE030884549.1:70022-133328 GCA_000404065.3 Pinus taeda | reverse complement strand
AGAGGTCCTCGTCAAATGGAAAGACACCTCTCCAGAGGATGCAACTTGGGAACCAGCCACTATTCTTCAGCAGTTTCCACAGCTTCAGCCTTGAGGACAAGGCTAGTCTTAAGGGGGGGGGCATGTTAGGGTCCCACCCTAACCCCCTTATTCATGTCATGGGATCACGTCATAGTCAAGAGTCAATAAAGCCCATATTAATATTTGTAAGTGGTTAACCCGCAATTAATGAAGGGACCACAGTTAGTTGCAAATGGGCAGTAGTATTAAATAAAGGGTAAATGGGCGGTAGTATTAGATAGATGGTATTAATAAAACCCACGGTATTGGCCCGTGGTATTGCATGTATGAGTCATATATAAAGGATAGAGACTCCCTGCGAGGAGTATCGTGTCTTGTTTGTAATCGAGCTCTGCTCTATTGGAGGTTGCCCCCTCGAAGAGGCCTGTGAACATTTCTCTCTGAGTAATAAAATCATTGCTATTCTGTGTTCTGGGTATATTTTCTCCACATATTCCGTGTTCTGGGTATTTTTTCTCGCATATTCTTTGTTCGGCATTACTTTGCAGGTTAAGAAGCATAACATACGCTCATCACAAATCCTGGCACTTGAGAGTGCATCATTACATTCTGGCTAGCAATATAATTCTTTTAGAAATGTTCTAAATTTATACCCACACTTAATTAATTAATTTGAAAAGAATATTTCTTTTCATGGCCTTTCTTTTGCACATTATACACAAGCATCACCATTTGTAGATCCATCATTCGAAGATGTTTTGTTTTATACTTTGAGTTCCTTTCAATCATTGGTAGAAATATATTTTGTTTTTCATGATCCTGTGAGCATATGGTGGGAAGAATTTCAATGTATGAATTTTTTAAATAAATTTATTTTGCCAAATTTTGATGTAAATAGTGGGTTGAATTTTCCTTTTAATAATTTAGCTTCTTTTTTATTTTTTCTGATTTTTGACATTTTATAAGTGCGGAAATAAAACTGAGAGAATGGTTATATTGGAAGTATAACTATAGTTAGTCATATGTTCTCTCAGTCAATTAGTGTAGGAATAGGATTAATTTTGTTAGTTATTTCTCCTTTCTTTTATCTTCCAGTTTAATTTGCAGTTTTTTAATAAACAAGTAATGGTTCCAAATATCTCCCCTGTTATTCATTTTTGGAAATAAGTGGCTTAGAGTTCTTTGGATCATACACATGTGTGATGCTCTTGATTATCCTTGTTCACAAAGTTTCAGCATAATGTTGAAATTACCTTTTCAAACAAAATCATGAATGATGAAATTTCAAATAATCATTTAAATTGAACATATCAATTTTCCAAATTCCTAGACATTAGCAGATCTAGATAGCTTTACAATAAAGAGAGTAGTCATCCCTTTCCATATCATTAACATGTTGAGGGAAGTATTTGCTTTCTCATTAGAGTTTTGGTATTTTGTATTTGTTTTTTTTTTCATATTTCTTTTCTTTGCAAATTATCGAGATGATTCAAAAATCATATTTCACTTTGCATTGATGCAGCTAAAATTGAACACTTGGCTTCTTCTTATTTACAATTTTTATGGGCCTGTAGATTCCTACATTTCAAATAATTAATCCAAGAGCTTGCAAGAAAAGGGAAAATTGTACAAAAAACTCTTGTAGCGAGTTGTAAAAGTGCTCTTATCCACCTTCTCCCATTCTAAATCTTACATTTTCCAAGTTGAGTTGACCCCTTTCACTACACTCATTTATCTTACATCCACTTTAGTCACATTTCCTTCTTCCAAGATGATTTGAAGCCTCTTACTTACAAATCTTGGAATCTCAGACCTCTGCTTCTTGTCACATTTTTTACAAATAACTTTACTGAGATTATTTTCCTCAAGACTTCAAACCTTTAGGCTTATCGGACTCTCAGGTCTGTCCTATATCAGAGACATTTTAAAATACCTCCCAAGATTTCTAGCCCAAGATCCACATGACCTTTTCCTTGATTTTCATGGACATTATGCTTAATTAGTAAAATGCCCCCCACTTCATTGTCTTCGCTTGGGCCTCATGATCTTAGAGTCTCATATAATGATTTGATTTACAAAATCATTTCAAATATTTTTTGTACATCCCCCTCACTCATATTTATTGATCTTGAACTCCTTTTCTCAAAAGTGTATTTTACATACAATACAAGATTTCTTTGCCAATATTTCCATTTTTGTCTATATTGAGCCTCTTAATTTCTCATATTAGTGAGATATCATACTAATGTAATATTATTGGCCTTTGGTCAATTCAACCATTATTTGATAATCTGACCCATCACTATGTTCACGTGGAGTCCTCTTTGATTACCTTTGTACCTTCAGGTTGAATTTCATGTTACTGGGTTATTCGAGAGCTTGGATGAACTTTGATTTACAATTTCATAAAACCCCATGAATTCATTTCTCTATGTGACTTTGTGACTTTAGAGATATCTATTCTTAATGATGTATGCACATGGATCTTATTGTTTTTTCTTCATTGGACATATGTCCTAACATGTATAGTTGGCCCTCTTTTTACTCTACATGGAAATATTCCCGGCTAATGAAAATTTCATCGCTTATGGCTTACTCATTTTTTGTCTTCATTCTACTATTGGATGTCTATCCCTTTTTTTTCCTAGAATATGCATCTATTTATCTTTTCAAATCACTCTTGAGCAACCACTATGGTAATGCAACAGTTGGTAAGGAAATTCAAAACACATAAAGGTAATGGATCATGGGAAACATATGCTTGAATTCTCTTATGGTTTTCTTATATCA
This sequence comes from Pinus taeda, assembly GCA_000404065.3. Lineage (NCBI taxonomy): Eukaryota > Viridiplantae > Streptophyta > Pinopsida > Pinales > Pinaceae > Pinus > Pinus taeda. The sequence continues at coordinate 130,517 of APFE030884549.1, read as the reverse complement.
CTCCACATTTATCATGTAAATATTTAAGTCCTCTCCATGTACACATAAGTACTACATAGGTTGGGGGTTTATCTTAATTTTTGAGAATTTATGAAAATCTTGGAGTTGGTATGAAATCTGAAAAGACAAAGAGAACAATTGTCATTTCAATTAATTGAGAATCACATCTTAATTTTTATTTTTGATGGATATTGTTTACTTATGATTCCTTGAATATGAATTATTATTTTTTCTTGCTTTACTTCTTGCCTTTATTTAGATTTAATAAGTGATGATTTTGGGTCAATGAAAAATTCCACCTTCTTCATGCTTTAAATTCTAATCAAAAGAAGAGGTTAACTTTTGTTGGAGAAAATTGACATCTTTCAGGTAAAATTAAATAGAATTCTTCAATTGTAAATTTCATATGCCCACTTTCATCCTTTTCCATCTCTTTACATTTTTTTCACCTTTATTTTTAGTTTTGTTGATTTTAAACAATGTTTTGTAGGACTTCAAGAATTTATTCACACCCCTACCAACTCAAATTTCAAACTCATTATCCTTTCTCTCCTTGCTTTCGAGTTTTGGAAGAGAAGTAATGATTGTTTATCAATTTAGCTAAATTAGGGAGTCATTGAACCTTCAATTTGTTTTACAAGCATTGCTTTTATTAAAAAATTGTTAAAATATTCTCATGCAGCCTTTGTTTTGAAACTAAAAATTTGTAAAAGGTGAAATTTCTCTTTTTGCTTAATTTTACTTCATGGTTTCTATTCACCTTACGCTTTGAGAGCCTAATTTCTTATAACTCTACAAGATAGAATTTACTTCAATCTCAACATAAAAGGAGCACACATGTTTTTTTTCTTTTTTTTGAGACATTTTATAGCTAGTCTTAGTTGGGGTTGCATTTTAATTTGGGATTTTCTTTCAATTTTCCATTTCTCATTTAACAATTTTGGAATATGTTTTTACCTCAATTTGGATTTATTTTAATTTTTGTTATTGCTTATGGTTTGGTGTTGGTGATACCGCCAAGATTAATTTGAGGTATTTTTTCTCACCCAACAATTGTTGGCATACATGGAAAATTTTACTCTAATTATCTCATGGGTTTTAATTTACCTTAAAGGGATAGTTTTATGGAATCCTAAAGCCCTCTTGCTTTCAATATTTTTCATAGAGGAACATGTGTATTTTCTAAGTGATATGGTTCATCTTTTCAAGGAAATAACTGACCTTAGTTTAACTCAATGGATCCCTCCCATCCCTCCACTTTATAAAACTTCTAAACTAATAGTTGTGGGAAAATATATGGAGTCAACATCATGGAAGTATTATATCCATTAGCATAAGTCTCTTTTACCATCCCACCACTTTCACTCAGGTACATCATAAACTTAGCTCGCAAATGTGCTTATCAAAAAGGTGATTAACAGGGGAAGCATGGGAAATACAAGTAAACTCATCAGGATTGTTGATGGTCATTGAAAGTGGGCCCATGCTTATATGGAATTAATGTATAATTCATCGGGGTATCAACCAAGCTCGCTGGCAGTGAAGAAATGTCAGAGACCATTCATATCGATAGATATATGCTTTATAAAAAAAACTCCTATTTGTACCTTCTTCTATTTCTCCCAAAATTTGGATTCATGATTTTAGGCTTAGTATACTTTGAATACTTATCTTTTTGAACTTTTATTGCTTGATTCACTAATATGGGACCCATGCGAAATGTTTTATTGTCTGATGGTGTAATATAATTCCTCATTTTTAACCTTTGGGTAAAGTGAAGTTCATTATCTTTAACCATAGATAACTATTTCTTCCTCGTGTGTTACTATTGTTGTGGTGAAATTATAACACCCTCCTTTTTAATTTATTATTTCATAATAATACTGGGGAACATTTTCGTAAATTTTGGCTAAATCTCTCTCTAACGTTTTCTTTTAATTAAGTGTCTGACAATTTGGTGATATTTTTTTTCTTTTGATTTTCCTTTTGGTTGCTTCGTTGCATTTGGTTTTTCACTAGTTTTCCATCATTTCTTGTTTAATATCATTTGGATGCATGGTTTACAAATGGTGCTTATTTGAAGTTCGATGATTTTTACTCCCTATGCTAAAATGTACAAAATGTATACTATTTTAATTTTTGTATATTAATTGTAAACATTGGTTTTTATTAACTTTTAATTAATTATTATTAATTTTATTGAGACAAGTTTTCGATGATAATCACATCATAATTCATTTGTTGACACGTTTCGAACCAACAAGCGTGGTTCATTTCCAGGACAAGATGAAGAACCAGATCATAGAAACAAGTTAAATAAAGAGTTTGATCATTCAACAACTAGAAAAAAATAGCTACTTTTGACCAAGGAAACAACTATAATGAACTGGGCAATTGACTAGACCAAGAAATAGGGAAAAGAATACTAATCAATTAATTAATTAATTAGTATTCTTTTCCCTATTTCTCGGTCTAGTCAATTGCCCAGTTCATTGTAGATGTTTCCTTGATCAAAAGTAATTGTTTTTTTCTAGCCATTGAATGATCGATCTCTCAATTTAACTTGTTGCCATGATCTGGTTCTTCATCTTGTCTTGACGATGAACCACACTTGTTGGTTCGAAACGCATGGACAAATGAATTATGATGTGATTATTGCCGAAAACATGTCTCAATAAACTTGATATGGATCACAAAAGCCTTAATTCATTAATTATTATTAATTATTTTTTTTAACTAACAATTCTACAATACCACCACAACTGAGATTGTAAAATAATTAATCTTATATTTTATCAGATTTTAGAAGGGAATTAAAATTCCAAAGTATAAAGAACTTCCCAAATTCTGAAATCACTAAATGATTGAAGTTTTTAATGAAGTCAAAACTTTAATTATAAATAAGCTATAGTTTTGGGTATGTGAATAATATATTAAGGGGTTGTAGTCTTTGGAAGGAGGGACCCACTCCATGTGGCCCTCCTCTCCTTCCTTTCCTCACATCACCACCCTCTTCTCATTTCAGGAGTTTTAAATTTCATAACTCCTATTTAAATAGGCCTCCAAAATCCAACCCCCAAGATTCCTTATCTCTCCTCCCTCCTTTCATCCTCCTCGGGACCTCGATATTTCCACATTTCGTAACATACTTTAAATTCCCTGTTAAGTGTGAAGCCAAATTCACGTAGGATTCTAGATCCTTCTAGACCAGATCTTTCTAGATCTCTAGGATTCTAGATCATTCTACACCGCCATTAGTTTCTAGATCATTCCAGATCTCCATCTGAATCACATGCAGGATTCTAGATCCTTCTTCAGCCTCCATAAATTTTTAATTTCTCTGACCAAGGAAGAAAGCCAAGGCCCAAGCCTGTTATGTAATGCAAAGTGATTTCTGTTCTCTAGTGATTGTTTTATCTATTCCGCTATTTCTGACTAAGTAGACTTGTTGTTTCTCCATTTTTATGTCTTTGAGAATTATTCTCTGCTTTTGTCGTCTAAGTCTCTGAGTATAAATCTGCTATGTGTTATGAATGCTCTGATCTAACAACTGGTATCAGAGCTAAGGTCGAATATCCACTGTGCAAGCCTCTTAGTGCCATCGCCTTACTCTGGTAGCGTTCGTTAAAATGTTGGTTGTTACCCCTGGAGCTATTGCAGGATCCGTCTAGGAAATAGCTGAGGAACGTTGGAACTAAAAGGTAGTTGCTGCAAGAAAAACAAGGTCGTGGATCTATGTTGAAACATGTTGCTGGAGTTTGAAACGTGGAGATCCGTGGTGTTTGGAGTTGAGACGTGGTGTTCGTAAGTTTTTTTTGACATCAATCTTGCATGTATACGTCAAGTTTTTTCTCAAACCAACATATGTATATGTGAAATGTGAAAATGTTAAAACATTATATAAGTTTTTATATTTATTATGAAACATATATAATTATATGTTGGAATTTTGAAAAATATATTTTAAAAGGAGCAGGAATTTTGAAAAGAGTATTTTAAAAGGAGGAAGGTCATTATTACTAAATTTTAAAGAGTAATAATTAAAGTTTTATTTTTAAGTGGAGTTTTTGTATTTTGGGGCGTGAATTTGATTGAAAATGGAGACAACAATTACAGATATGGAGAAGTTGAGTGGGGCTAATTTTTCTCTATGGAAATCACAGATGGAGGATATACTGATTTTAAAGGATCAATATTTGCTGATTGAGGGCACAACAAAGAAACCCTCATCGATGAAAAATGAAGAGTGGAATAAGCTAGATAGAAAGGAGATTGCAATAATTTGCCAATATTTAGCAAAGAATGTTTATTTCAGTGTGTCCAGAGAAAATACGGCTGAAGGATTATGGAAGAAGTGCCATGATCTATATGAGAAGAACACAACATCAAACAAAGTGTTCTTGATGAAGAAACTTTATAATCTCAAAATGAAGGAGGGTGCTTCAGTTGTTGAGCACTTGAATGCATTTAATACTTTTATTAATCAACCTGCCTCTATTAAAATCATTTTAGATGATGAAATTAGAGCCATATTGATGATGTGCTCTATGCCAGTCAGTTGGGAAAATTTAATTGTAGCTATGAGCACTACAGCAACTACAGGGACCCTAAAGTTTGATGATGTCAATAGTAGTTTAATGAATGAGGATTTGTGATGCAAGTCAATTGCAGAAAATGAAGGAGGAGAGGTTCTAGCTCTAGTTGATCATGGTAAGAGAATGGATCGAGGCCAGCAAGGGCGATCAAGATCGAGAGGCCAATAAAAATCAAGGAGAGGCAGAATCATCTTCTTTCATTGTGGCAAACCCGAGCACATGAAGAAAGAATGTTGATTCTGGAAGAAAGGACAAAAGGATCAAAGACCGTTCAGTACAAATCACAAGTCATCCAGCACAAATGAAGGTGAGACTACTACTATAGCCACATATGGTGATGTGTTGTTTACTGTTTCAGTAGAGGATGCATGTGTATATACGTCTAGTAGTAGCTTTGACTGGATCCTTGACTCTGGGGCATCTCACCATGTAACCCCATGCAAAGATAGTTTTGTTTCATATAATCTTGGTGATTATGGTAGAGTGCATTTGGGGAATAATCATTTTTGTAGTATTGTTGGAGTGGGAGATGCCCAGATCAAGATGAAAGATGGACAAGATATATTGTTGAAACACGTCAGGCATGTACCAGAAATGCACATGCGTTTAATCTCTATGGGATGACTGGATGATGAAGGCTATTCGACAAGCTTTGGAAAAGAAGGTTGGAAAATTAGAAAAGGTGCATTGGTCATGGCCAAAGGACCCAATATAGGAACATTATACATATTGAAGACATTGATATGAAAATCAGATTTGCCTGCTATCACAAAAAAAGGAAATTCAATAGATCTGTGGCACATGCGTTTGGGTCACATAAGCGAGAAGGGCTTAAAAATCCTTGTTGGTAAAAATTTATTGCCAAGTTTGAAATCCTACAATCTTAGTCTTTGTGAGCATTGTATATATGGTAGACAAAGCAGGGTTTCATTCCTTAGAGGTGGCCATGAAAAAAAGATAAATGTGTTAGAGTTATTACACTCAAATGTGTTTGGGCCTATCAACATCAAATCATTAGGAGGAGCATCATATTATGTAACATTTATAGATGATGCATCCAAGAAGGTTTGGGCATATCCTATGAAAAATAAAAGTGAAGTGTTTAGAATATTTCAAAAATTCCATATTGTTGCTGAAAGAGAGACTAACAAATTGCTGAAGTGTTTAAGAATAGATAATGGTGGAGAATATTGCTCAAATGCATTTAAGGAATATTATAACAGGTTTGGCATAAAGCATGAGAAGACTGTGCCTAGTACTCCTCAAAAAAATGGTGTCACAGAAAGGATGAATCACACCATTATGGAAAAGGTGCAAAGTATGTCGTCCAATTCTGGTTTGGAGAAGAATTTTTGGGCTGAAGTAGTCAGGACTGCTTGCTACCTCATAAATAGATCTCCAACTACAGCCTTGGATGGCGGTATCCCTGAAGAAGTTTGGACTAGTAAGAATTTGAATTATTCTCACTTGAAAATCTTTGGATGTGAAGCATTCATACACATTCCCAAAGAAAATAGAACTAAGCTAGATGATAAATCTATTGAATGCATTTCTTTTGGATATGCGGATGAAGATCTTCGTTATCGTCGATGGGATCTAGTCAAACATAAAATTATTAGAAGTAGGGATGTTATATTTAATCAGTCAGAAATGTTCAAGAGGATTGTAGGTGAGTTGGAGGTCAAGAAGGTTATTTACAAGTTTGAAGAGAAGTAGTAAAACATACCACCAAAACAAGAAAATGAACAGTAAATTCAGGAGCATGAAGAACAACAAGTGGAAAATATTGAACAAGAAGAAGAAGGAATCTTGTAGGAGCCTTTATAGGAGATTCAACCTAATAATGCACCACCACAGTTGGTTCATAGATCTTCTAGGCCTCATAAGCCTTCACAAAGGTATACTCCTTCAAACTATATTTTGTTGACTGATGAAGGTGAGCCTAATTGTTTTCAAGAAGCTTGTAAAGTTGAGCACAATAAAGAATGGAAGAAAGCAATGGAAGAAGAAATGAAATATTTGTAGGAAAATTAACTTGGGAGTTGGTAAACCTCCAAAAAGGTAGAAAGTCTCTACAAAACAAATGGGTGTATAGGATTAAGCATGAAGGTGATGAAAAGAAGGAGAGGTATAAAGCAAGACTAGTGGTGAAAGATTTTTCCCAAAAAGAAGGTATTGACTTCACTGAACTTTTCTCACCTATTGTTAAAATGTCATCCATTAGAGTCATTCTTGGTCTAGTCGCTGCTTTAGACCTAGAATGTGAACAGTTAGATGTAAAAAATGCATTCTTTCATGGTGAATTGGAGGAAGAAATTTATATGGAGCAGCCAAAAGGCTTCATAGAAAAAGGAAAAGAAGGCCTTGTTTGTAGGTTGAAGAAGAGTCTCTATGGGTTGAAATAGGCACCTCGACAATGGTATAATAAATTTTATTCATTCATGTTGGAACATGGTTTTTAGAAGTTGGAAGCTGACCATTGTGTCTATATCAAGAGGTATGATCAAGGAAAGTATATCATATTATTGTTATATGTGGATGGCATGTTGATTGTTGGGCATGATATGAATAAGATGAATAGGTTGAAGAAAGATTTGGGTAGCAAATTTGCAATGAAGGATTTGGGACCAGCACAATAGATATTGGGCATGTGGATTATGCGTGACAGGAAAAACAAAAGGTTGTGGCTGTCACAAGAAAAATATATCAAGAAGGTGCTTGAAAGGTTTAATATGAAGGATACCAAGCCAGTTGGTACACCCATTGCAGCCCACTTCAAGATGAGTACTGAATTATGTCCTAGTGATGAAAAAGAGAAAGAAGAGATGAGCAAGATTCCTTATGCTTCATAAATTGGCATTTTGATGTATGCCATGGTATGCACATGACCAGACATTGCATATTCAGTGGGAGTAGTGAGTAGGTTTCTTGCCAATCCAGGCAAACAACATTGGCAAGTAGTAAAATGGATTTTGAGGTATCTCAAGGGTATTAGTCATTATTGTTTATGTTTTGGTCATGATGAGACTGTGCTTAAACGATTTACAGATGCGGATATGGCTGGAGATATGGATACCATAAATTCCACTAGAGGTTATTTGTATACATTTGCAGATGGAACAGTATCATGGGTGTCAAGGCTACAAAGAATAGTAGCCCTCTCTACAACAGAAGCAGAGTACATAGCTGCAATAGAAGCTTGTAAAGAGATGTTGTGGATGCAGCGATGCTTAGGAGAAATAGGAATAAAGTAGGACAAGTATGTGTTATATTATGATAGTCAGAGTGCCATTCACTTGGTGAAAAACCCAGCATTTCATTCAAAAACCGGGCACATTGACTTAGGGTACCATTGGATTTGGCATGTGTTGGAGGAAGAACAATTATCCTTGGAAAAGATCCATACAGGTAGGAACCCTGCTGATATGCTCACTAAGATTCTACCACGAAATAAACATGAGTTATGTAGAGGCATGGTAGGACTCAGTGTGACATGATGACTCTTATTTTGCTTCAAGTGGGAGAATGTTAAGTGTGAAGCCAAATATACGCAGGATTCTAGATCCTTCTAGATCAGATCTTTCTAGATCTCCAGGATTCTAGATCTTTCTACACCACCATTAGTTTTTAGATCATTCTAGATCTCTATCTGAATCACATACAGGATTCTAGATCCTTCTTTAGCCTCCATAAATTTGTAATTTATCTAGCCAAGGAAGAAAGCCAAGGCCCAAGCTTGTTATGTAATGCAAAGTGATTTATGTTCTCCAGTGATTGTTTTATCTATTCCGTTGTTTCTGACTGAGTAACCTTATTGTTTCTCCATTTGTCTGTCTCTGTGAATTATTCTCTGCTTTTGCTATCTAAGTCTCTGAGTATAAATTTGTTGTGTGTTATGAATGCTCTAATCTAACATTCCCCACTTCCGGAATACCAAGCCTCCAATCACTTATACCTCAGTCTTGAGTGTACCTTACTCCTCACCTTATCTCTCCACTCCTTTTCAAGAATTCAGGCTCTTTCATTATCATAGCTTAATCCTCACCTTATCTCTCCACTCCTCTTTAGGAATTTAAGCTCTCTCATTATCATAGCTTAATTTTAATTGACTCCCAACATCCCTTAATATCATTCCAACGCACATCCCTCTTCCAATTTCGGAGAAGCCATTCTTGTAATGTCATTTTTAATTTCCATTCCTGAAATGTTTCACCTCTGAAATCCCTTATCACTACCATCTCATACTCCCTTATAACTCCCATGACCTTGGGTTCAATCCTCTCAGTGGCTCTTCATATCGGGCCCTAAAGATCTCATTAACCAATTTAAATGAGGTCCCGAAATGAGACCTCTGATATACGTAGGTTCATTGGAAAGTTTCTATAAAATATTTTATTATGATTTAAATTCAATTTAATATTTTTAAATTTTGTTTTAATTAAATTTTATTTCAATTAATTAATTTTAAAGTAATTGTATATAATTTAAATTTTAAATAATTTTTATTGTAATTTAATTTCCTTTTTATTATAATAGAATTTAATAGTTTTAATAATTTGTTATATATTTAATTAATAATTATAAATAAACAACATTTAATTAATATTTAATTTTAATTAGAATTTTTTAATTAAAATTTTCTCGTTTTGTCTCAGGGGTAGCTTAATTGGTAATCCGAGATATGTGAAATTGTTGAAACTCAAGAGATCCAAGTTCAAATTAGCTTGTTTATGACATGGTTTACGAAGAGGAGGATGGTTCATAAATCCCAAGAGTCTTACTAGTAGTTAGATGTGAGGAAGGTTGCTCGGTTCCTCTGGGTCACAAAAAAAAAAAGAAAATCTCATTTTGGCCCACGCATCCATTTTTCTAGAATTTTGGCAGTTTTAACACTTTATCTTTGGAGAGGCGTATCTCAAGATTTACTTGACGAAATGAAGCTCATAATAGCTCATTGGAAAGATAAGTCTCATGAGACTAAGTTGGGAATGCTAATTTTAGCATAGTTAATCATTTAATGACCCAAAAAACCAGCAAAAGACAGTGACAAATTTGCAGCAACAGTTTGTTTTTCCAAATTTGATTTGGGAAAAATTCATTGGCTTGAGAAATCTGTTGTAAATAATTCATTCCCCAGAAATACTCAAAATATACTCATGTTTATTAGAGGAAATCATAGCATAGAGATTACTTTGGATTTTATTTATTTTAATTGAACAATTTCTTGAGAGTTTGTTTTTTCTGATTTCTAATTTGCAATTTAATTTATTTTTTGTTTTGGTTTTGATTGGTTGGAAGCAGGAGAACAATTGGAGAATCTCATATCTAAGGAATTTTGGAGAAATGGAAAGATACACAAAAGAGAAGAATGGGGAATTTGCAGCTCTAATTGTGGACCTAGAAACTACTCTCAACAGTTCTCCATTTTCAAAGATTTGTTGTCATTATTAAATAACAATGGTTAGAATGAGGAAAGGGTTCCTCTTTTCTGCAACTAGAGACTCCGATGGGACTATTTTATAGGAGAGATTATATTTGGGGGATAGGGGAATACTTTAGACCTAAGATTAGGGGAAAATTCTGTGATTTTTCTTGTTGTGTATTTACACTATTGTAGTGTACTATAAGTTGAATTATGGAAAGATATAGAATTTTGAGCCCTGAAAGAGAAGGTTGTTTTGCACTATTGTTATCAATTTCTCCAGGGAGCTTAAGATGATCCAGGACTGCAAATTCTTGTGATGAGATTTTGGTACACTTTTAATTAATTTTCATTTGATAATTTCATTTTTTCTAGGATGTAAATCAATCATTTCGTTATCATAATTTCTTCAATTGATTTTAATTCTTTTTCTAAATAGTGTATGGCATTCTAACATTGAACACTACTGTCATATCAATTCTTTTATGCTATTGAAGTTCTACAAGATCTATCTCTGAGGAGCATAACAAAATTATAATTAATACGAATCCATTGAAATGTACTAAGCAATAACTATTTATTGTTTAAATACATTCCCATTTTTTTTTATTTCATTAATTGAATGAAATACTTCTTTAATTGATGAAAATTATACAATGAATTCAATCATATAAACAGTCCTCTTCCCCTGGTTAGTTAGTTGATTTGCTCTTGAATCAGAGAAGGCTATCATTTTCCAATTCAAGATAGGATTAAATTTTTTGTTGCATATTAGAATGGATCAACATTTAGATTTAATTCTACATTCAAGAAGTCCCCTTATGCATGGGAAAACCTTATTTGTGAATTGGTTGGGTCGTAGAGTCAGCGTAAGGATAACTTTCTTGTTAGAGCTCTACAAGAGGGCGATTTGATTTCTCTCTTTCTATTTGTAAATAATAGATATATTACAAGCCAACAGGGAGAGAGAGAGAGAGAGGGTAACTAGACCCAATTGAACCATCCATAACCACTATATCAAATAGATAAGATCTTAGTTGGGGCTATGACCATATGGTCTGCCTTACATGTTGATGAGGACATTTTTAGCCATCAACACAACCTGACCACCATAACTTAAAGGTTTACCTCAAATGCAATGAATAACATAAGAGAGTATGAACATAACCTTTGAAATCAACAAGTAATTTGACATTGTGAAACAAAAATTGCAATGTGTAAAAGGAGACTTTCACAAGAGGGAGGTAAAGTGTGAGTCTATAGAAGGAAAGTAACAGTACTATCCTAAGAGAGGCATATGAGAGCAAGGAAAGATTTTTCAGTTGTCTAGTGAAATAGTTAAGATAGACAAAATGAACATTAAAGAAAATACAACACACATTCAACAAGATAAGTATCAAATCCAATTAAGTAGTTCAATTTCCTTTATACATATGAACAAATCATATACAACAAAAAACTAAAGAATAGTCTTACAATATTCATGATGCATGCATGAAAATGTGTTGGCTCGGTGAGCTTATGATTATTAGGTGAAAGAACCAAGTACATATTTACAATGGCAAGCCACTGGCTCCAAGAGTGGAACATTAAATCACTTCTTACTTCTCCAAAGAATGATGTTCTCTTTTATGCCAAGATAAAGAAGCCAAGGCTAGCTCTCGAAAGTCTAAGCCTCCAAAGTCCCTTTACTTAAGTTATGAGGTTTCTTTTATAACAAGAGGAATCACCTTTCATAACCTCATGACTCTTAGACTTCAAATTTGACTTTTGGACTTTTCCTAAAGACCCTTTTGTTAAAATATGACTATGTGAATTTTCATATTACACATATGAATCTTGGACTTCCATACATTACACTTTGTCCTTTTCTTTTGATAATCACATCATTACATCCACAAATAATTGGGCAAGACACATGGACACACATGACATTGTGATGGTACTGGTACAAGTCACAAGTTGATAATGATGACATGGACTCCATGATGAAGTGGTAATGCCAAATTGTTCCTCCTCTTGCTTTGTCTTCATTCTTCATGAGAGGATTGTTCAATACTTCATCTTCATGAAATATGTTCTTTGTTATTCATCTTCACCCTCCAAGGGGCTAAATGATATGGAATTTGAATGAACTAGTGTCCCTTCATTTCATTGCTTTGTGATCATTTTGTTTTGTTGTCTCATGAGTATCACCCTGCATCGTCTCCTTGTCCTCTTTCTTTAATACCATCTTTTCATGTAAAGATAAAGTACCTATAAGTTAAATTTACTCATGAAGAGACGCCATCATTTTGGAAAACCACTAATCTAACTCCCTTCTGAAATCCACTGATTGACCTAGAACTGAGTACTGGACAAGGAGGAAGGCTCAGAGATTGCAGAGTGCATAGTTTGAGAGGCCAAGAGTGAGGTATTGACATTTGTGACTATGTAATGTGTAGCACTAGAGGCCTAGGAGACAAAACTACGCAGTTTATGAGAGAGAGAGGTCCATTGGATTCATAGTTACACATTTCAGGAAGGCATAGAGGCAGACTACTGCTTGTAATTATGCAATGCGTAGAAGGAGACTGGATAGTAGGTATGATTGCACAGTTCTGGGGAGTAATAGGAAATCCTTGAGCATTATGACTATGCAATGAGCAGTCCTTGGAGGAAATGAATGCACATTGTGCAATTCCAAGAGGCAAGAAAGGCTAACTGGGGCCTAAGACTGCACAATTCGAAGTTCAGGAAGGTAGACTAGAGAAGGATCAATTACAGAAAATGACTAAGTGTGGGACTGGAGATCAGATTGATGGGACCATAACATGACTTGAACATTATCATACACTTTTATATGATAATCCACTCGATAATGTGGAATTTATGAATATGTCCTCATTAAAACAACATAAGAACAATACTTACCTCCAAAGTGTGACACATAAGATACAATTTGCGACAACAGTGATGACATTAGTGAAATAGTCCTCAAGACTTGGGGAATTCATCTAATTCATATCTTTATGATGGACTAGACACATTATTGAAAGAGAATTCATCAGAACTTCCCTTCAAGGATGTACAAATAACTCCCTTTGACCAGATGTGAGACTTCCCTAACCAAAAGATGACACTTGTGAAAGTATGTGAAAAGTGAAATGACACTTGCAAAGGATTAAAGTAAGTGAAAGTGTCACATGATAAAGTGAATATAACATGAAAATGATACTAAAGTGAAAGAAAGCGAAAATGATTGTCGTGAATGTTAAAGTGACACCTATGAAAACAAAGGTGCATCAAAGCGACAATTGAGAAAACTCACTGAAATGGAAGTTCAATTGAAATCAATGTGAGGAAAAATATCAATGGAGAGTGCACACTAACTGTCATTATGTATTGTGTAATATATTTTCCTTCTGTATTTTGCAATCACTATCACTAGTGATTGTGATAGCCTTACCTTCAAGAGTTGCACAATGCCTATCTAAGATTGCATAGAAAGATGTGTGTTTGTCAATTCATCCAAGATAGAACATGTGTGAGCAAGTTAATTTGACATTTATAAGAAGAATTAATAATTTTCAAAACATTAGATGACCATGAAGTGACCATGGAATGATAGATTCCAAGATCCTTAATAGGCTCCAAAATTCAAGTGTAAGAAACATTCTGGAGAGTTTTTGTCATAGTAACAACACAACCCTAATATGGAACAATTAACTCCTCTTTTGTTCATCAACATGAGATTCATTTATAGAACTTTAACTAGCATGAATTTTAGAGATTGAATTAATAGTAAGATAACTTTTACCTTGTATGCCCATAGTTGTAATTTGTGTCTCGTTTCCAAAATCAGATCCAAGGTCATGTTGCACAGTTACAACCATCTTATGCTTCCCCTTTCCACCATATTTATTTGGCTTCAATTCTAGATGTAGCTTCCAATAATTTTCTTCATCATGCCCTTCTTTCTTGTAGCATGTCCAAGATGTCTTTCCTTCGTCTTTCTTGGTTGCAGTCGTCTTCTTGTCCTTTCCTTTTCTTTTTCCCCTTGAATTTGTTGTTATCAAGTTTGGATGATGATTTTCTTCGGTGATCATCCTTGTCTTCTTTTCCCATTCTTTCAATATGGATAGGTTTAAAATTAGCCACAAAATTGGTAGTGGGTTCAAATAAAAATAAAGAATTTTGAAGATAAGAATGTAAAATGCCAATATATTTCATCAAAGTTTCAGGCGAATCTAAAGGAATTCCCAATGCTAAAGGTTTCGTCCTAAATTCCTCGATTAAAATTTAACATTTTGGCCTTTTCCTTGTCTCTATTATTTCCATTCCTTCATTGACTTTTTCCAATATCCCAAATGATAGAATTGATCTCTCAATACATAAACACATTTAGATCAGGAAGAAAGGAGTTTACCCAAATGTTTGCTACCTTTTTGAAGTTATATCTCCCACCATATGAGAATGGTGCCTCCAAATTGAAGAGATGAAAACTGGATCTTGGCTTCATATTCTTCAATTTACTAAATCTAGAAATATACTTCAACCTATCTTGTCCAATTTTTTAACTTTTCTACATTACATTCTATGTTAAAGATCGGAAAATAAAATTTTACATCCAACTTAAAAAAGGCTTTTTAGAAGCTTTTCTAGGCTCATTAGTAGAATAATGAGAAGAATGTGAAGAAGTAGAAAATTATCTAAAAGATGGAGATAGAGATTTATGATGTTCTCCTCCATTTTCATCCTCTACCTTCTCTTCCTTCTTATTTTCCTGCTTTACCATTTTCCTCTCATAATCAATAAAAAAAAATTCTATCTTATTTGTCATAGTGTAGAAAGCTTTATGAAAGCTTGTTCCTCCTTGGTACGAGCAACATCATCTACCTTTTTCCTTCTTCGTGTTGCATGTCCAATCCCTAGATTAAGGGATTTGAGTTTACCTTCACCCTCGTTATCATTTGCACTCACAATTCACATCAGCAAGAGGACCACTCTGATACCAAACATGATCAAGGATATTTACTTCGTTGATGTTTTTAATAATGGCATGAAAGGAGCATGTAAATACATATGTGAAAACATTTGAAGAAGAGGAAACATAAAGGATATCATAAAGACAATGCACAAAAAAAAATGATATCAGAGTTCGTCCAGTGTGGACTATGCCTCTGAGCCCTACTTGAATAGTGGGGAGGAATCTTCATTCATCTCAGAAAAAATCAAATGAGTACATGAAAAAATAAATAATTATACCACCAATCCTAGGAGCGACTTGAAAATGGGTTGCCCATATCCAAAAACAAACTACACTAGTTAAATCCTCTCAAAATTCTGAGTAATTTGCGTATAAACTTGACTATATTTTTTCATATACATTGTTATCCCCTCACTCAATTTAAATGATTCCACAACATATTTCCCTCTGGAATACCCTTCACATATACCCCTCCCAGAACCATCGCTCAAAGTTCCTATCACGTAAGGTTTTTCCGCCGACTCTTGATTCCATCACAAACACAATTCCTAACTAAATGGTTTCGCAACCTCTCATTGATCCTCCTTCATAGAAATGCAATGGCTCTATTTAAATAATAAGTTGGGCATAATTTACAAAGCCTAGCTTGGTGGCTTGTTGGCAATTGGTTTGTGTTTGTTAGTGGTGACTTGAGGTTAAATTGTAAGGTACCACCTTACCAACCATCAGTATTATAGAGAAATATTGAACACTAAGACTCAAAATGTGATATATTTCTTTTCCAAATCCCAGGACAAAGCCAAAGCCAACGTCTTACTCAAACCCCAAATCCAAACTACCAAAAATAAACCATCACTTGATCCTCACGCTCAAAAGTCATATTTAAAATAAAGATACTTTAGTGGGATGAATAAACATCAAACTTTATGAGGAAAAATTTCCAACAATCTAATTGTTACTTCCATTGTAATTAAATGTGTTCAAGAGTGGCTAATTTGATTTTATTTTAAATAACATGCTTAGTAATGAATTATTTACTTAAAAGGAGAATTCAACTTATATAGGATTGGTATGCAATAATTATGAATTCATGTGTTATATGACATTACAACAATTCACTTACCCAAATTTGACTTTATCAACATGAATTTTAACTCAATGGGATTATCACACATATTCATTAAGACATTCAAGAACATCTTGGCTGCAAATCCTAATTTCACTTAGGCATTTTTTATAGAAAATTCATAAATGTAAATAGCTACAACCATTGAAGCATTATAAAAAACATTTTTCAAGCATACAATATACAACCATTGAGGCATTTTGTCAAACACTTGGCGACTATCATCTCTTAAGAAACTTTTGACAACAATTAATAACATGAATATAATATTCTTACTCAACCTATTTAACTCATAAAATTCATAAATTAAAATTTCAAATATTGGCATATTAAAACAGAAACTAAATCATCTTAATCCTTCACCAAAAACTCGAGAATCGACACACATAGTTGGCAACAGTAATCTACAAAATTGCCTAGATTTACGATCAAGTTTATGAAAAGTGATTTTTTGGAATCAAGTTGGGGGTCATAGGTAATCAAGGAAAAAATAACGCCTGATGTTGGGCTGAATCATATCCAAAACACCCATGGATGCAATTCTTTAAAGCAACAAAATTTAGATCCTTAATGTCTCATTTACCACTTTTTTCAAACACATGGAATACAAACTTTCATCTACAACTCTCCATGAGGACGAACAACCACAAGTTATGCTACTAAGATATTTTAATTGAATTTACACATTTATAAATCTACCATATGAGTTCTTGAAACATTTTACAACCCACAAGCTAATTCCTTTGACATAATTTAACAAGCTTATTGCAGCCATTGCTACAATTTGACAAACACATGGTAACCCTAAATTCTATACCCATTAGGGCTTTATGTCAAAGTTATAATAGTACTATACCAAAAACTTGAATGACAAAAAATTGAATTAATGATAAAACTAACAAGCATAATCCATAACTAAAATTTACCTCAAATGTAACTCAAGCCTTTGATCTTCTAAACCATATTTTAGTTGCCATTATTTTTTGAATTTTGTTTTAAGGGTTGATTCTATAATTCCTCCAGGTATATTTTGGGTACATGTCCATTTTATTACTTCTATTGAGAGTTGCAAGTTAGCACTTATTTATGCATAAATAAATTGATAACATTACTCATTCAGGGATTTTGTCAAACACTTTGCAAACATACCTTGAAATCCTTTCTAAAATGCATCTAATTACCTATTTCAATTAAAACAACACAAAACCATAAGATATGAAACCATCACCCAACCTATTTTGCAATTCTTCATTATAATTAAATTTAGCAATATTTGGATTTCCTTTCTCAAATACTACAATACCAAGGTTAGTACCATAAACTACACCAATAATAATTCCAATCTTGAGACCTAATCATCCATACATATAGACTGCTCTTATTCTTCATTTTCAACTAGCCAATAATATTTCGAATAACTTAAGCTTAAACCAAAATTAGATGCTTGAAACAATTTTAATTTCTATTTTTTCTTTTATGTTAATGTTATACTACAATTTTAGAACAATTAAAATTATACCTGATAAGATATTCAACTCCAATCGCTGAGAATATGATCCATCTATGATTCTTTAACCAACTCATTTGAACCATCCAATTTTCCTCCTAACCATCTCCAGGATGAACTTCTCCCCCTGGAACTCCCGAGCTATATAAGTTCACAAGCAGTACCAAAATATAATATTAGAGAGATATACAAGGCAAGACAACAAAGATAAGTCTCACTTCCTCGCAATATTACTTATGGTTAGATCGACCAGGTATAGCTACTTAGTAATTTAGTTTAGGAATTTCAAATTCATTTCGAAAGAAATTGGCTACTCTCCAAGTCTCTCCCTCTCATAATATTTTTTTTTTTAATATCTCCAACTCTTAGTATCACAATGCACCTCCTCCTCAAGTTAGAATACATGAGACACATGTATAGAAGGAGCAACAAATTCTTGTCATAAAGGAGAAGTAATATGCATGCCATGAATTCCATTTAGAGGAGTGTAGCTCATGCCATTAAGGAGAGGTATGCATGCCTTAGTTAAGAAGAGTGTATCATATGCATTAAAGAGATCGTAAGAGGAATCGTTTATGACATGTCTTTAATGAGTGTAAGAGGAATATGTCATTCTTTGATGAGTGCATAGAAGAGAATGTAATGTATTATTAAAAGAGAGTGAGAGTTACATATATCCATGAGAATCATCAAGGAGATAGGTGTTAAGTGATTGATGAGATGAAGGTGACTTATAACTCCATTTTTAATAATAATATCATAGTCTCATAAAAGATAATAATAATAATATTGAGGATTAAGTAGAGACTGAACTATTAGGATTGATTAATGATAACTTGATGCAAGATCATCTCACCACACTTAATCAAAATTGGAATTCAAAGTTGTGAAGCAGGAAACGTGGACAATCATGGCAAACCAAGGCAAATTTTGTTTTAAACAGAGCCAAATTGATGGAATTGATAAGTCTCTACAAGACTTATCTAAACATAATTATCTTCCATAGAGAGATTTAGGGGTTGATTAAGTGATTGTAGGAGGAAATCATGGATCTTAGATGATCCATGCTTTTGTAATTTTCTATATAAAGAGTCTGTGTTGTGTGACAGAGAGAGAGATTGGATACAATGTAACCGCGGGAGAATTTGTGACCTAAGGCTGAGATGCCTTTAACTATAATCTAGTTCTGTATATAATTGAAATATTGCGTGTTGTTTGGATTTTTGTGAATATGTATATTGTTTGCCTATAGTTTAGATGTATGCATTGAAACAGTTAAATTCTGTGTTATAAGTTTATTGATCGACCATCGATCACTATAAGGATTGATGGTGATCCAATGATAATACAAGAGTTGTTGTATGGAGTGATGTAAGTGCCTTAAACATAGTATGGCAGGGTAAATTTATGTGCAACGCGAAATTCCACCAATAAGCAAATAAGAGATCTGCACAGCGAAAACCATTGAATCGTCTAGATCGATAGATAGTATTGGTAGAACGTGAGAAACCTGACAAATTCGTGGAGAATCCCTGGACTATATCTGGATCATCCAATTGACAAACCAACAAATCTAATGGTCATTGCGTGGCAACAACCATTGAAGTTTAACTCTAAAAACGAACCCGAGAAAATGATTAAAATGAGTTTAAAGTTCAAAAGGAACGAATCGTCCATTTAAAAGCGATCAAACGCATATTGTGTGCAAACAAGCATGACCATTAATTCCAAAAATGGATGTGATGAGGATTTATACAATAGGCTAAAAACCTCATTGAGTTCTGATGATTGTGACCATTCATTGGTTGACTGATCAAATGGCAATCGCACGGGAAAGTGTGCGCAGGTTAACATTTTGTGTGAACCCGATATGTTATCAACATTAGTTAAATTTATTAGATTCCAGTCTTCACCATTCGTTGGGTGATTGGTTGGGTTACTTTGTATTTCGTTGTTTGTTGTGATTCCATGGATTATGGGTTTATTGTGTAATCCTTTAATTAGAAAGCTTCTAATATATATGTGGGCCTGTAACCCATAGATCCACGTGGAGTTATGTAAAGATGTAGCATTGTTGTGTAAAAGCGGCTTCGTTGTCATCATTTTTAGTATCAGAGTAGAAGAAGATTTTGTGTTCAAAAGGAGGTATAGTTATGTTGTAGACTGGAGATTTTATGGTCTTTATATTGTGATACAGATAGTAGCAGAAGAAGGTGAGAAGATTGCAGTAGCCTAGAGCATGGATTTCTCAAATGGTTCCAAAGAAGAGAGAACTAGAGAGATGTCGAAAGACTAAGCTTAGAGGAGAGAAGCTTGGTGAGGTATCGTGTAGCAAGGAGGACTTGTTACTATAGAGGTTTTGTTGTAGCTCACAAAAATATCATAAAGGAAATTCCACATAGGATGTGGGTAGAATTGCTATGGGATGGAGAAGCATATGACCAGGAGGTCATAAATTTTTGTACCTCAGGAGTCTGATGCAAGAGCATCTGACCACCCTTAATCAAAATCGGAATTCAAAGCTATGAAAGAGGAAACATGGAAAATCATGGAAAACTGGGGCAAATTCTATTTTAAATAAAGATAAATCGATCGAATTGATAAGTCCCTAGAAGACTCATATAAATGTAACTATCTACCATAGAGAGATTTAAGGGTTGATTGAGAAATTGTGGGAGGAAATCGTGGATCTTAGATGATCCATGCTTTTGTAATTTTCTACATAAAGAGTCTGTGTTGTGTGACACAGAGAGAGATTGGATACAATCTAACCACAGGAGAATTTGTGACTAAGGCTAAGATGCATTAGACTGTAATCTAGTTCTGTATATAATTGAAATATTGCGTGTTGTCTGGATTTTTGTGTATCTGTATATTGTTTGCTTATAGTTTAGATGTATGTGTTGAAAGAGTTAAATTATATGTCATAAGTTTACTAATAGACCATCGATCAGTATAAGGAACAATATCGATCCAATGATGATACGAGAGTTGTTGTAAGGAGTGATGTGAGTGCCTAAAAAAGAGTATGGCAGGGTAAATCTGTGTGTAACGTGAAATTTCACCAATAAGCGAATAAGAGATCCACACAACGGAAACCGTCGGATAGTCTAGATTGATGGATGGTATTGGTGCAACGTGAGAACCCTGAAAACTTTGTGGAGAAACACTGGAGTAGATCTGGATTGTCCAATCGACAAACCAAAAGACCTAATAGTCATCACATGGAAACAAGCGCTAAAGTTTAACTCTAAAAGCAGACTCGAGAAAATCAATAAAATGAGTTTAAAATTCATAAGGCTCAGATTGTCCGTTTAAAGGCAATCAGATGCATATTGTGTGCAAACAAGCGCGACCGTTAATTCCAAAAACAGGCATGATAAGGTTTTATACAATGGGCTTAAAAAGCTCGTTGAGTTCAGAATATCATGTTCATTCATTGGTTGACTAATCAGATAGTAATCACACAGGAAAGTGCACACAGGTTAACATTTTGGACAAACCCGATATGTTATCAATGTGGGTTAAATTTGTTTGGGTTCCAATCTTCACCATTCGTCGGGTGATTGGTCGGGTTACATTGTATTCTGATGTTTGTGGTGATTTGTAGATTATGGATTTATTGTGAAATCTGCTAATTAGAAAGCTTCTGACATATACATGGGCCCATAACCCATATGTCCACGTGAAGTTATGTAAAGATGCAACTTTTCTGCATAAAAGCATCTTAACTGTCATCATAAGTTAAGTGGTTTTCCTTCAACTACACTTGATTACCAATTTATGTTAGGTGATTTACTATTTTTGGAAAGTCATGCTTGAGATGTTAGACATGACTTTCTATTTTTAGAATGTCACTCTAGAATTGTCAAAAATGATATTCTATTACAAAAATTCATCCTTGAGTTGCTCATGAGTGGTATTTTTCTTCCATAGAATAAGGATCCCACAACCCTATCGCATCCATCTTCGTGCCTTAGTAGATTGAGGACTCTGCACCCTGATCTACTCCAAGGATCCAAGATTCCACATCTTGATCATTTAAATATTCATGACTCCACATCCTAATACTTTTATTATATATCCAAGACTCCACATCTTTATCTTTCATGGATTTAGGACTATGTGCCATAATCCTTTTATTATAGATCCAAGACTCCACGTCTTTATCTTTCATGGACTTAGGACTTCACAGCCTAATTTCCATGACTTCTCATCTACTCTACTCTATCCTTCACCTTAAGGCACTGATTGTGAGCTCATGCCCATCTGATGGTTCTTTGGTAAGGTTTTGTTCCAAGACCAAGAATTGTGCATCACTTCCACTTTCATTTTGGTTTTGAAGAAATGACTTCCACAATCATTTATAATTTGAACATCATCTTTTACAAATAACCACGTCACCTACCACATCCTTCTCATTACAATATTGAGCATATATAATCATACAAATCATGTATCATGACTTCCACATGACTTCCACAATCATTCATAATTTGAGCATCCCTATTTGCAAATAACTAGGCCCCCTACCACATCTTGCTCAGTACAAAATTAAGAATATATAATCATACAAATCATGTATCACCCATAAAAAATAATTAACCATATGTTCCACATAATCATGATCATCCATGGATCTATGTGTCTCAATCTTGGATCACTATCCATGTCATACACCTATATCCAAACTAGGATACGAAAAGAGAAAACATCGATAATATGCACTTAACCAAAACCAATCTTTATCATAAGCACGTAGAATCGTGTGATCTAAACCAAGTCTATAGCATACAAGCATATACATAGTTCTAACATGCATAATATTTATATCACTACATCAAAATCACCCTCTCTAAGTGTCACCAAAGCTATCTCACCAAGAAGGGACACTACCTACTCCCCCTCTTGGGATAAACTTGGACATAAGTTTTTCCTACAACCATAAGATACTTAATTCTTTCTGATTCTCCTATCAATAAGGTGTTAACCTTATATATATTTAATTTATTCTTTTTCTTCATTCGAATCCATAGTTTAATGCTTTCTAAATTGGAAGAAACTCCATGAAAACCAAAAAATACCATTCTTAATCAGGTAGAAAATATATCAAAACACCTTATCAAAACACTATTTTATGTAATTGATATGACATTTACTTAAATTATCTATAATAATTTGATATTCTACATGTTTTTCTCTCTCATAGTCTGCATGAATCCTACATGTGTCTTCTTCTTGGTTCTATAGTATGTTGAGCTTGCCAAACTATAAATAGTTCATACATTGGTTGTATAAACAACAATGATGGTCCATCCCATCTCACAATCAAATTGGCATACAAGAAGCATAAAATCATCCACATACAATTGTCAATGAAACTACACAACAAAAATGATGTCATATATAAAATTGACTCTTACATCCCACTTGATTTATGTCTTCTCAATCGAAGTTACCCTTTTCATGCCATAAGACATCCTTGCAATCAAAATCTTTAGGATCTACCTATAGCTTTTACTAAATGTTTACAATTTAAGAAAAATCACAATTTGAGGTTCAAGACACCATTTTTATTTTTTTAAACTAACAAACTAAGGTTCCATATAGTCCTCATTGACCCACTTATGTATTATAGACCATTCTTTCAGTTCCCATAATCTTCATTATTATTCACATCTCTTACTTGAGAATCAATTATGAATGACTTTATTCGACGATCTTCATTCTGAAAGAAAATTAATGTTATATTTTTGAAATCGGTTTGTAATCCAAAACAACTCTCATAATTATGCCAATACGGTACCTATATTACTGAATATACCTTGATAATTGTAAGTCAATTTGTTTTCTAACTTATATAAAACCACTCATGATTTCTATTCAGTAATTAATCAATTCATTTTGCTTCAGGTTTTATTCCTTACTATTAATACAGACGCAAGAAACCAAGCTATGAGAACCAGACATTTCTCAAAATATGAACAATCTTGTTGAATTTAAATAATATTTAGAATATCACAAGGGAATTTCTAGCCTGAAGCTAAGCCTTTTTTTTAAGGAGAATTACCACCCTCTCAAAAGCTTACAACATTTTTTAGGACTAATAACTACTCTTACAACTATACATCCAAGCACAACTTACTAATTCCAACAATCTCTTCCATTCCACATACAATACAATCATCTTACATTTATAAACCATGCAACAATTCCAGTCCATCAAAATGTGATCTCACTCTCCTTCAATTACTCGCTCAAAAATGTCAAAAGCACATATTCTTGTAAAACAAGAACTCAAATAAGTTTTTCATTAATCACATACCTTTTCCCTTTAAGTTCAAATAAAACAAATTTCTCACCACATAACATGTTTGTTTTATAAACATTTTATTCTCTTAACAATTTATGAGTTAATCAAATTTCAAGAAAGAAATTCATCAACATCATAAACAATATGAATTTTGACTCAATCACCTACCTAACAATAGTTTTGAGCAGTTCATGAGTTCAATCCTCATAAATTCTCTAATTAATTTAGATTAAATAGAATTCAACCAATATGTTATTGATACAATTATTAAGGAGACTATTATGGCTTTCCTATATCTAATTTGTCTTAAGCGAATAGAAAAGATATTTAATCAACTCATCACAATAATATTTTTCTACATTTCAAAAATTTTAAAATCAATTTTATTCTACTTAATTCCAACACATACAAAAGAATTACAATACTAGAGGATATATACCTAGTTCACATTCGACTCCATATATCAAAATCAATTATTCCAAACATCCTAAACCACCTAATGGTGTTCACTATACCAATCTTACTATATTCATTTGTAATAAAATGAAAATATTGGATTTAAATCTCAATAAAATTCATGTTACGAACCTCTATCCATTTAACTTTAATTACACATAATCAATCTTAACCAGAAGAATGACTTATCTCATAGGATATATGTTCATAGAAGAATGACTTAGCTCATAAATATATGTTATTATGGATTCCACACCCATAACTTACCTAATAGATATATGCTAGTATGGATTCCACACCCATACATAACTTAACGAAAACATAACATTCAAGTGTTACTTAAAATGGCTTCCACAACCCTCCATTCACTAGTCATTTAAGTCTTTTGTTTATTAGAAAGGTCATATCAGAACCTAGTATTCGAGTAATTTCGATTTCTTTGATGCATAATGTCAACCCAAACTACACAAAATCATGTCAAGGAAATCATAGGAATTCCATTCTCAATCGTTAAGAATGTATTCCAAAATCATGTTTTAACATGTCAAATTAATGCACATGCATTACTCGTGAATCTACATTCACAGTTAAAAGTGACATCCTTCAAGGTAGCTTTTGTTACGTTTCCATTAGTGTAGATAAGAAAAGAGTCAAAATTAACACGATGAACTCCATCATCGCATTAATTGAATACCAACCTTACACTTGTTAAACATTCCTAAAGCATACACACCAAGGTCATCATACTATAGTTTAAATCAAGCCAATATTTTTTCTTGGTAGATACAATTTCAGCTAGTAAAGATGGCTAGTAGGCCCATATCACATTGATAATGATGCATTAAACATGTATGCAACCATGCATGCACTCCAAATATCTCACTCACCCATTGACAATCAAGTCATTCACATGCTTGGTTTTAACCCAAAATTATGAAACACATCCTTTCTCTGCATGTCTTTAAGTCCTTTAACATATTTCCAATAATTGGATTTAACAAAAATATAAAGGAATACAAGAAAACATTTTTTCTTTCTTTCATGAGTGTCTAAATGACATAATAATATTTATATCCCTTAAGCTACCAATATGCTTCCAAGTCAACATACACAACAATTCAATATTCACGCAAAATAAACATTCATACATCATCAACCTACAAGCAAGCATGTTGGCCCATTAGGCCCTAGTATTGTGGTTGGCTCTGATACCATATGTAAGGTCCCACTTACCAACCATTAGTATTATAGAGAAATATTGAACAGTAAGACTCAAAATAAAATATTTTTTTTAGTTTCCAAATCCCCAGACATACCCAAAGCCAACATCTCACTCGAACTCCAAAGCCAAACTACCAAACAAAAACCATATGTTGAGAAATGACAACAAGAAATTACAGTTTAATTTGTCCTTGAATTAAACTGAGAATTAAAATCGAATTCTATTCTCTTAGAAACTTGTAAATAGTTAATTAAGTTTAATTAACTTAATTAACATAGGAATTCTGATTTGGAAGTCTTTCTGTAGTTATGTATATATTTTCCCTAAATTTTAGGTGTCCAATATGAGTTTAAATTGAGTTGGAAATTAGATCACTCATTTTACTGAGTTAAGTTCAATTAAATTAGTTCCAAACTATTTGTGGAACTAATAGAGGACTAACAGTCAGTTGGTGCACTAGTGCATCCACTAGTGCTACTCTAGTTAACTGAAGATTCCCTCATGATAAATTCATGTCGATTATGAGAAAGACCAAGTTGAGACTAGAGTGCAGGAACAATGTACTATCAGTGGTATTATTTACTGGAGTGTAAATATCATGCATGCATAAGAGATTGATCATATGTTTTGATTGTGCAGTTTTGGAAGCATGAATTCCCTTTAAATGTAGGCTATTCATCCAAGGAATTATGCAAGATATTATGGGCTTGGAGACCTACGAAATAGGCTAAGGATTTGGCTTGAGCTAGCTTGTGAGCTACGAGAATTGAGAATAATTGTGTGGAATTGTTCTAGTGAGAAAAATATTTGTATCTTCACTCATATTTCTAATATATGCAATACATATAGCATCATTTTCAATAGTGGCTTTACCTAGATACATCTTGTGTTATGTGCCATTGATTTATCTTCTTCTTGTTCATATTGTTTTCGTTGATCTATTGGCTTCCGCTAGTCGAAAGTAGAAGTGGATTCTTATCTTGTACTTTAGTACATTGCATGAGCTTGTGAATATACAAGATTTTCTACATGGTATCAAAGTTGAGAACAATATATTATAGGAGATTTCAAAGTTTTGAGTTTTGGGTTACAAGTGAAATTCGAATTTGCAATACATACTTTAGGATCAGCAGATGGCATTCCATGGTTTGTGACTATAGTACGACTAGATTATGCCTTAGAAGGAATCTCAAATTTTATAGCTTGGAGGGACATAATGGAGGCTATGCTAGAGATTAATGGCTTGAAGGAATTCATTGATCAAGAAATTCCTAAGCCAACAACATCAGATGCACAGAATTTGACCAAATAAAATAAGTTTGTGGCGAAGGCGAGGCGAATAATCCTTAAGGGAGTTCGAGACCACATTGTCTTGAGTCTCCATGGCAAGAAAACTATGTATGCTATGTGGAAAAAATTGATGGACTTGTATCAGAACAATAGTGATGAAAGGAAATTGTCACTAAAGGACAAACTTTGAAAAATCAAAATGGAGAAAGGCGAGACTATTCCAAAATACTTGACCATGTTCACTCAATGTCGTGATGAATTTAGAAGTGTTGGAATCACGATTTCCAAGAATGATATGGTGAGTCTTGCTCTTCTGGGACTCCCAAAGAGTTGGCATAGTTATTAGGACTCTGTCAGTGGTCAGGAGAAGCTACCAGATTGGGAAAAACTGTGGTCAGAATTGATGCAGGAGGAGATTAGGAGGAACACTAGGGATGGCTCTTCATCAAAGATTGATGATGAAGAGAACTATGCCTTAGTGATTAAAGTGAAGAAGGGGAAAGGTAAATATTCCCATTCCAAATAAGATTCATAATGGAGGTAAGAAAAAGACATGATGAAAGTTAAGGGCTTTCATTGTCATGAGCTAGGTCATTTTGCTACAAATTGTCCAGTCAAGAAGTCCAAGAAGAAGTCCCCAGGAGGAGCGGCAGGTGAGGTTTTGGCCTCTCAATTCAAATTGAAAATTTCCCTCATTTCATGAATGGTGTCATCAATGATGGGAAGTGTATGGTACCTAGACAATAGAGCTTAATTCCACTTGATTGGTGACAAAGAGTTATTTAGTGACATGGAGGATAAAGATCTCTAGATGCATATCAAGATGGGTCATGACGGGAAGTATAGTGTTACTATATTGGGCATGATTACTTTTTAGAGGGAGCATGGGGCTCCACTCACCTTGAATAATGTTATGTATGTGCCTAGGATGAAGAAGAACTTTGTATATGTGTCCATGCTTGAGGATAAAGGCTATGATGTGATCTTCTAGAAAGGAAAGGCATTCATTCGGCACATAGCCACGAGTCAAGTATAGAAGATAGGGGTTTGGGTGAAGAATGTCTATAAGCTATAGGTAGAGGAGTGTATTGATTTGAGCACAAAATCAAAAAGTTTATAGAGCCGAGACGTCGGCGAGGTGTCACATAGGTGATTGGGCCACTTGCATCATGGGGCTTTGCAGATATTTCAGTAGATCTCGACCAGTCTTGCCAAAGGTACACTTGAGCAAGTTGATACATGCAAGCGGTGTAGTTGGGAAAATACACCAAGTCTTCCTTTCCTGACAGAGACAGTGAAACAAAGGCTACTCTAGAGCGAGTCCATTCAGATGTGCATGGAAAATTCTTAACAACAACCACGACCAAACAAAGTTATTATGTTATATTTGTTGATGAATTTTCTCGTAAATACTGGATATTTTTCATGTAGAAAAAGGATCAAACCTTCACAAAATTTTCTGAGTTTAAAGAATTTGTGGAGAAAACATTGGGCAAGAGGGTTAAATCTCTATGGAGTGATAATTGTGGTGAGTATGTCTCAAATGTGTTTAAGAACATCTATGTAGCGGAAGGGATTAAAGGGGAGTTGATGGAACACCATAACCCTCAACAGAATGGGTTGTCCGAGAGGAAGAACAGAAGCTTAGTAGGGGCAACAAGGGCGATTTTACATGATCAGGGCTTACCACTACACTTGTGGGTTGAGGCATGCAACACTATGGTTTATGTTTAGAACTGTAGCCCACATTGAATACTTGAGATAAAGACACCAGAGGAGGCTTATTCCAGAAAGAGGCTAGATGTTTGTCACTTTAGGATTTTTGGGTCATCGGTATATTTCCATGTGACCAGAGATGCAAAGAAGAAGATTGAGCCTAAAAAAAAGCTGGGAATATTTGTGGGGTACACTGATACAACTCACATCTATTGAATATACTTTTCAACCAGTAGGATGACAGTGGTTCCCAGGGATGCCATATTCGATGAGGAGAATGCCATGTTAGTTTCCCTTGAGAGGGAGCTTGAGCTACATGTGAATGAGGAGATTTTAGCTCCTAAGGTTGAGCAGCCTCAGATTAATGTGGAGCAGCCACATGCAGAGGATCCGGGAGTGGAGACATCCACTCAAGAATAGTCTTCAAGAGAGGGGAAAAAGAGCACCAGAGAGGTTGATAAATTGTTGGATGATGCATGAGAGAATTTCGGAGCACCCACTTCTTATGACAGCCAGAGGTGTTCATCTGAGAGGTACACTGGATACATGGCTCTTATGGGCGCATGTGTTGTGACAAAGCCATATTCCTTTAAGGAAGTAGTGTAGCAGTTGGTTTGGGTTGATGCCATGGTGGAGGAGTATGACTTCATAGTGTGTAACAGTGTTTTGGATGTGGTCCCAAGACAAAAGGACAAATTATTGGTGAGCTCCTATTGGATATACAAGGTAAACCAAGGTGCAGATGGTAGTGTGGAGAAGCATAAGGCTATATTTGTGGCCCGTGGATTTTTACAGGTAGAGGGGGTTGACTATGATGAGACCTTTGCTCCTATTGCAAGGTACTCATCAACCAGATCTATATTGGCACTATCAACACATATGGGTTGGAAGATACATTAGATGGATGTGAAGACAACCTTCCTTAATGGCATGATTGAGGAAGAGGTATACATAGAGCAGCCTGAAGGTTTTGAGACCTTTGACTCTGAGTCGCATGTGTGTTGGCTCAAGAGATCATTGTATGGGATGAAGCAAGCACCCTGTGCATGGCACACTAGGATAGATATCTACTTCACCAGGATGGGCTTCACGAAGAGTGAAGTGGATGTGAGACTGTACCACATTGTGGTGGAAGGTAAATTGTTGATCATTGTACTTTATGTTGATGATCTCATAGTGACAAGTCATGATCAATTGATCAAGTCTTTCAAGGAGGACCTCGCAAGAGAGTTTGAGATGAAGGACATGGGGCTCATGCATTACTTTCTTGGCATGGAGGTATGGTGGGGAGAAGAGGAGTTATTTGTGCCAGGGAAAGTATGCTATTGAGATACTCAGAAGACTCTACATGGAGAGTAGCAAACCCATGGAGACTCTTCTAGCAGGTAACTGGAGGAAGGAGGATGCTACTTCAGGGGAAGTAATGGAAGCTACTGTTTATAGGCAGCTTGTGGGTTCACTCATGTACTTGATGAACACATGACTAGATATGTGTTATGTAGTTAACCATCTTAGTCAAGCGATGGTTAGGCCTACCAAGCTATATTGGAAGGTGACAAAGCATGTGTTGAGATACCTCAGGGACACTTCTAAGTATGGCTTATGGTACAAATGGATAGAGGGAGTGAAGCTTCACAGCTTCACCGATGTAGATTGGGCAGGGAGTCAATCTAACAGGAACAATACATCAAGAGGGATCTTTAGTATTGGGTTAGCGGAATTTTTCTTGGTACAATAGGAAATAGAGATTGGTTGCACTCATTTCGGTAGAGGTAGGGTACATGGTTGTGAGTCAAGCTGCCTGTGAGGCCATCTAGATGACGAAGGTCTTGGATGGCTTGTTTGGTCCATAGATGGATCCAACTTTGATTTACTGTGATAATCAGAGTTGTATCAAACTCTCTGAAATCAAGTTTTTCATGATCATTCCAAGCATACTGATATTCAATATCATCATCTAAGAGATTGTCTATTGAGGCAGATTATGTTGTTAGAGTACATTCCCACGAAGGAGAAATATGCTGACATTTTAAAGAAGGCATTATCAAGATGTAAATTTGAGTTTCACAGAGATAGGATCAAGGTAGCTAATAATCACTTTCTTGTTGAGAGGGAGTGTTGAGAAATCGCAACAAGAAATTCTAGTTTAATTTTCCCTTGAATTAAACTGAGACTTAAAATCGAATTCTATTCTCATAAAAACTTATAAATAGTTAATTAGGTTTAATTAACTTAATTAGCTCATGAATTTCAATTTGGAAGTATTTTTGTAGTCATGTATATGTTCTCCCTAAATTTTAGGGGTCCAGTATGAGTTTAAATTTAGTTGGAAATTACATCACTCAGTTTACTGAGTTAAGTTCAATTAAATTAGTTCTAAACTATTTGTGGAACTAATAGAGGACTAACAATTAGTTGGTGCACTAGTTCATCTACTAGCGCTACTCCAGTTAACTGAAGATTCCCTCATGATAAACGCATGCATGTCGATTATGAGAAAGACCCAGTTGAGACTAGAGTGCAGGGACAATGTACTATCAATGGTATTATTTACGAGAGTGTAAATATCATGCATGCATCAGAGATTGATCCTATGTTTGGATTGTGCAGTTTTGGAAGCTTGAATTCCCTTTAAATATGGGCTATTCATCCTAGGAATTACGCAAGAGATTAGGGGCTTGGAGAGCTACAAAATAGGCTAAGGATTTGGCTTGAGCTAGCTTGTGAGCTGACAAAGTTGAGCATACTAGTGCAAAATTGTTCTAGTGAGAAAAAGTTTTATATCCTCACTCATATTTATGATATATGAAATACAGATAGTAGGGTTTTGAGCAATAGATTTCCCTAGATACATATTGTGTTATGTGTCATTGATTTATCTTCTTCTTGTTCATATTGTTTTCATCGATCTATTGGCTTCTGTTGGTTGAAAGTAGAAGTAGATTCATGTCCTGTGCTTTAGTAAATTTCATGAGCTTGTGAATCTATGGTATTTTCTACACCATCACTTGAGCCTCAAGATCAAAAATCATATTTAAAATAAAGAGTATTTAGTGTTTGATTTTATTTTATTTTAAATAACATGATTATGAATTCTTTACTTAAAAGCATAATTTGGCTTCCATATGAGTGGTATCTAATAATTATGAATTCATATGTAATCTAACATTACAACAATTCACTTACCCACATTTGACTTTATCAACATTAATTTTAACTCAATGGGATTATCACACATATTCATTAAGACATTCTAGAAACATCTTGGTTACAAATCCTATTTTCACTTAGGCTTTTTTTTTATAGAAAATTCATAAATGTAAATAGTTACATCCATTGAAGCATTATGACAAACAGTTTGCAAGCATACAATATACAACCATTGAGGCATCTTGTCAAACACTTGGCATCCATTATCTCTTAAGACAATTTTGACAACAATTAGCAACATGAATATAAGGTTATTACTCAACCTATTTAAGTCATAAAATTCGTAAATTAAAATTTCAAATATTGGCATATTAAAATAGAAACTAAATCAACTTAATCCTTCACCAAAAACTCGAGAATAGACACACATAGTTGGTAGTAGTAATCTACAAAATCACCCATATTTATGATCTAGGTTCTGAAAAGTGATTTTTTGGATTCAAATGGGGGGTTATAGGTCCTTATGACATGGATATCACTTGATGTTGGGATGAATGATATTCAAAACACCTAGGGATGAGATTCTTTAAAACAACAAAAATTTAGATCCTTAATGTCTCATTTACCACTTTTGTCAAACACATGGAATACAAACTATCATCTATAGCTCTACATAAGGAGAGACAATCCAAAGTTATGCTACTAAGATATGTTAATTAAATTCACACATTTCAAAATCCAGCATATGAGTTTTTGAAATATTTTACAACCCACAAGCTAAATCTTTTAACATAATTTGACAAGTTTATTGCAACCATTGCTACAATATGACAAACACATGCCAAACGTGAATGGTACAACCATTAAGGCTTTCTATCAAAGTTCTAATAATACTATACCAAAACCTTGAATAAAAAAACATTGAATTAATGATAAGAATATCAAAAATAAGCCATGACTAAAATTTACCTCAAAACTGCCTCAAGCCTTTGATATTCCAAGCCATATTTTAGCTGCCATTATTTTTGCATTTTCTTTTTAAGTGTTGATTATGTAATTCCTCCATGTATATTTTGGGAACATGTACATTTTCTTACATCTCTTGCAAGCTAGAAGTTAGCACTTATTAATGCATAAATAAATTGATAGCTTTACTTGTTCATGGATTTTGTCAAACCCTTTGCAAACATACCCTGAAATCCTTTCTAAAATGCATCTAAGTACCTCTTTCAATTAAAACAACACAAAAGAATAAGTCATGAAATTCTTACCCAACCTCTTTCGCAATTCCTCATTATAATTACATTTAGCAATATTTGGCTTTCCTTTCTCAAATGGTATAATACCAAGGTTGGTACCATAAAATACACCAATAATAATTCTAATCTTGAGATCTAAATGTCCATACATATATACTACTCTTATTCTTCATTTTAAACTATTCAATAAGATTTTAGATAACATAAGATTAAACCAAAATTATATGCTTACAACAATTTTGGTTTCTATTTTTTCTTTTATGCTAATGCTATACTACAATTTTAGAACAATTAAAATTATACCTGATAAGATATTCAACTCCAACCACTAAGAATATGATCAATCTATGATTCTTTAACCAACTCATTTGAACCATCTAGTTTTCCTCCCAACCATATCTAGGAAGATAAGTTTCACTTCCTCAAAATACCACTCATGGTCAGCTCCACCATGTATAGCTACTTAGTAATTTAGTTTAGGAATTTCAAATTCATTTCAAAAGAAATTTTATACTCTCCAAGTCTCTCCCTCTCATAATATATATATATTTAAATCTCTCCAACTCTTGGTATTACAATGCACCTCCTCCTCAACTGAGAATACACGAGACATATATATAGGAGGAGAAACACATTATTGTCATAAAGGAGGAGTAATATGTATGCCTTGTATTCCATTTAGAGGAGTGACAACCATGCCATTAGAGGTATACATGCCTTAGTTAAGGAGAGTGTAACATATTCATTAGAGTGTAAGAGGAATCGTTTACGATATGTCTTTAATGAGTGTAAGAGGAATATGCCATTCTTTGATGAGTGCATAAAAGAGAGTGTAATATATTATTAAAAGAGAGAGAGAGAGTTACATAGAGGCATGAGAATCATCAAGGAGAGAGGTGTGAAGTGATTGAGGAAATGAAGGTGATTTATAATTCCATTTTTAATAATAATATCATAGTCTCATAAAATATAATAGTAATATTATTAATATTAATAATATTGATGATTAAGTCAAGATTGAGCTATTAGGATTGATTAATAATAAGTTAAGTGGTTTTCCTTCAACTACACTTTATTACCAATTTATACAAGGTGATTTACTATTTTTGGAAAATCATACCTGAGATGTTAGACATGCCTTTCTATTTTTAGAAAGTCACTCCAAAATGGTCATAAATGATATTTTATTAAGGAAATTCATCTATGAGCTGCCTGTTAGAGTCGGTCTTGTCAGTCCTTCGTCAGAGATCAAAACTCTTTCTGCATTTCATTTTTAGGTGTCTTGCTCCATCCACTCAGCTGCATTCCACTAGGGGCATGCCATAATCTAATGGAAAGGTCTTGTTAGTCATTTCCCCTCATGTCTGGCACCTGTTGGCTTAGGTATTTTCATCAATGTTCACTAAAGTCCATGACAATCAATGTTTGATCTTTTAATGCACAAGAGTCATTTTCAGTCATTAGGTCTAGGGATCAGATAAATTGATCTTCAAACATGTCCAATAAAGCCATGCAAGCCAGAGGGAGACCCTTACAAAGTTGTGATTTAAAGATTTTCATCGTCATGTTGACAAATTACGACTGTTCTTCAAAACTCTGTTTTGAAGAAAAGTCAAACAATGTGTCATTTGTGATAATTTTCAAAAACATTTCCGGTTGATCTCTTCAGGCGAAGTCATGGTTTCCTTGGCCAAATGCCATGTCAACAACCCCTGCAAAAAGTGCCAAAAATTTCATCATTTTAGCTAAAAATCCAAAGGGAAAAGTGAAATACAGAGTTGCATTAAATTAGGGAAAAATTTCCAAAACAAAACATTAGCAAAGTGGGTTTTGAAGAAACAAAAACAAACCCATGACTCCAAATTCCTTTATATAGAGTGTCCACAAGGAACAATGTCATTTTTCACACCAAGGATAGAGAGAAATCATTTCAAGGTGATTGAGACAGCAAGCTCGTGTTTTGAGTGAGGTTGGAGGTGTTTTCACAAGGTGCGGCGCACAGACAGAGAGGCACGGCGCATAGAGGGAGCACAACGCACTGGGCACTACCACACAGTGTTAAATTAACACAGGCGCGGTGCACACAAAGGACGTAGTGCACAGGAAGAGGGGCGCGGCGCACACCCACAAAGGCCCGATTTTGTTCCATATTTGCAACAAATCGCCTTTGAATCCCTTCCAATTTCCAGGTAGGGTTGACATCTTGGTTGCTCATATGTTTTTGTGAACATGATGGTGGTTTATGGCTGTGTATAGTTGCAATAAAAACGCCTAAACCCTACCACTTGAAATCACCAAAGCCATTGCTCTTCGGGTTGCAAATTTGTTGTGTTGATACCAAGGTTCCTCCCTACTTTCACCTCTCATTTTTACCCTTCTTTCCATTGTTCCCTTCCCCCCTATCCCATTTTTCCATAGTTTCCCTACCCTAAAACATTACTAAACCCCTATTCCCTATCCCCTCCACTCATTTGTCAAATATAAAACCCCAAAATCCTACCTTATAAAATCCCCAAACCCTCCTACATGTCCCTAAACAAAATTCCCCCCCATAACCCCTAATCACATCATATTATTCCCCTTCCTAACACTCCCATTTGCATTGTTCCCCTTGGTGGCAGAGTTCATAACAACACATAGTTTCATACATCAACAAAGGGCAGTCCCAGCACAGTTCATATACAATAGTCATGGCATCTGAACATTCATCGGAGTATGAAATGGAAACCCAAAGTGATTCATCCTCGGAAGAACAAGCTCCTCAGAGACATCATAAAAGTGGCAAACATGTTAGGGATGAGCCAACCACCCTCACAGAATTACAGGCATGCCCTCTTGCTATGTCATGTTTCCAGCATCTGTCATGTTTGGAGTTTCGTCAAAAGGTGGCTAGTGTTCGAGTTCATCATGAGTTGGCCCATCTTTTTGTGCTTCACTTACATGGAGATCATTCTATCTTGGTCGGTGTCACCTTCACACTGACACCTGAAACTGTCTCATTAGCAACCGGCATACTAAACATTGGAGAACCATGGCACAAGAAACAGAAGGTTGATCGGCAGCATTATGAGCCATACATTAAGGCCAGTTTCTTGAGGTGGCTCAAAAGAGTCTTTCCATTCCGATATTTGAAGGATAAATATGCTCCACTGATGAAGTTGATCATGAAATATTTCAGCTGTGAGGGAAGGTTCTCTCATTTATATGCCTATCACATCAGGTTGCTCATGCACTTTACCAGGGTATGGATGATGAACATCCCATATTTCATTTGCAGGAACATAGAGAGGATGAACACCTTCATGTAGCACAAAACCCCTCAGCAGCAACTTAACAATGTCTATCATTTTTTTCTTATTAAGATTTTGGTGGTTCATCAGCTGGGATTGCAGGGCAATACTTGGGATGATTTCATCTCCCGTGACCTCTTCAGCACTCAACAGGTACTATCAGAGGTTGAACATGAGATAGGTGGTCCTTCTCATCAGTATGAGCACCATGAGACCGCTACTATGCCGGTATGCATCACCTATAAAAGGGGCAGTAGAAATTTGTTCACAGCAGCAAAGCGAGTGTTATCTCCACCCGGGGTGGAAGGGGCCTCACTTCTGACATAAACAACATAGGTACAGGACAAGAGCAAGAGGCCCATGCATGATGAGGGTCCATCAGGTGAAAAGGAGGCTGACTTCATCCTCATTCGTGATGATGATACAGATGTGGAAAGTGCCAAACTTAGGAGGACCATCCAGGAGCAGCAAACGGAGATCCAAGCCTTGTCTCTCAATTTGGAGAGGGCTAAGTGGATTATTAGGTATTTGGAGTAGAGGAACAAATAGCTCGAAGACCAGCATGAGATCATGGAGCTGCAAAACATCCGCGAGAATCGCCAATCTGCCCAATATAAGAGGATTGAGCTCACTCCATTAGAGCAAGATATTAACAATGACCGGGAGTCTTGGCTCGAGCGGATCAACATCCACCTTGAGAGACTGCTATAGAAGGCCGACAAGGACAAGACATTATTGAGGTGGATGGTTTATCACTATAGGGCACGAAACATGAGTTCAAAGGCTCGGATAAGGAGTTTGAAGGCGAAATTGAGGAAAGCGACAAAAAGACAAAAGAGGCAAAAAGAGCAAGATCGGCTCTGAATCTTGGCTGAAGCCTCTACGGCCTAGCATAGCACTTCATAGAGAACCTCCAACCCAAATTTCAAAAAATTTGGGGCAATTTTGGTCATTTGACAAATTTTTGGGCACAAAGCAGGGTTTTTCTCCCCAGTGGTGCGACGCTTATGATAGGGAGCTCCAAATAAAGAAAGGTTTACATTTTTGGATTTAGCATGAAAAATCATGACTTCTGGTGCATGGCCAAGAAGTTTGGGCAAGTTTTGAGTCCCCAGGAGGTAAAAAAACACTCCAAAAATGACCTCTCTGCCCCTATTTTGACACACAGGAAGCAGTCTTGGGAGATTGAAGTTTTGGAGGGGAAAATGAGCACCAAATTCAGTAATTCCACTTGGGTTGGAAATTCGATAGGTAAGACTTTCTAACAAGAACACTTGGGCACAATTTGGACTCTAGTAGCTACCTCAAAATCACCCCCAAAGTGCCACGGCGCATATAGTTTTAGGCACAGCGCACAGAAACCCAAAGGCCAAAATCACTTCTGCTCCGCAACATTTCGATTCGCGACATTCTCCAAGTGGGCCAGCTCATTTACAATACACTTTTCTTGACACCTAAGGCAAATTTTAAAAGGTATTTTCACTAAAGAGTGGCTTCTATCCAAGTGGCAAAGGAAGTCGAGTAGTCACCCAAGCAATTTGTCATTTTTGTAATGCTGCACCTGTCACTAATGGTTGGCTTTCCATTTCCAGTTTGTAATGATTTGAAAAACTCCCCAACTATGGGTCGTTCCATTTCCCAATGGCATAGTCTATTTATTGTATGTAAGACCATTTTCAAAGGGTTGGTTGTAATTTATGGGAGACTGTGGGAGAGAAACTCAGTTACTCATTGTATATTTTGACAGAGAATTAATGAAAGGTAGCAGCTTTGGTTCATGAGATTCATGTGGTGTGAGTGTAGCAAATGTATTCTCTTTCTGTTTCATATGTATTTCGTTATGTTTCACAGTTCATTCATATTCATTTCAAGTGAAATTTTCTAAGTAAGATAAGGTAGAATCCATGTTTATTGCTCTGCCTATGGGAAAGTTTCACGTTCTGTGTTCTTCTTTCTATTGAAAAGGATTCATGTGTTTATGCCCTTTTCACCCTCCTAAACAATCTTTCCATTTCGCATTATTTCAAATTTAATTGCTAGACTTTCCGCCTGTCTTGCCTCATGAAGTAATTTGTGCCTTTGTGTTAAATTCTCTGCTCATAGCTGTTCGTTGGTCCCATACATCCCAGAAACTCAGTCATTTATTAAAAATTACCTCTTGTTTCCATATTTATTTACCTAGCCTAAAATCAATATTCATAGTAAGTCATCTCAGACCATATGGTTTAATTATTCACTAAGCGTGACACGAAGAGAGCTCTCTCCTGTTCTGGTAGGGCTAGCTACCAGACTGAGCGTGGTTTGTGGTTACCCTAAATTTTGCCTTCCTTCAGCCTAAGGCAGATTTAGGCACTAACATAGTGGTGACTTTGTTGGGGACAGAAAATGGTTTACCTGAAGATTATTTTGCCCTAGTGCATATCACAAGTTCAGAGTTGATTGTTGATGGTGAACAACGATCAGACATAAGAAGACGACTGAAACCATTCACCTGGCGACTCCTTTCACTAAAAAATCTAGCAACCGGTGCTTCATGGTGACTCCACTGTAGAGGGATCAGTAGCTTTGAGATTTTTTAAAATGGAGCGGATTGCAAGAAGATACGCTCCCATGAGCCGAGATCACATCCCAGGTTTTCCAAATAAAATTCCAAAGGTAGATTGGTCAAGGAATCTGCCTATGTTTAAAGATGATGTTAAGAAGGGCTCTACTTTACATCTAGTCTGATTTCACATGCATATTCACAAGTTGAAGGTTGATTTTCCTGAAGATTGATTAATGAAGATATTCCTGGCCACTCTAGAAGGTGAAGCCCAATATTGGTATGAAAATTTTCCCACTGCTTGTATTTATTGTCTAAAGGATTTTCATGCCATGTTCATTGAGAGATATAAAGAATCTTATCCATCATTAAATTTAGTTCAGGATTGTTGCAAGAATGCTTATGGTTTTATTGAGATCCTTGAAAAATATTATGAGGATGATAATTTCATGGATGAAGAGATCATGGAAGCCCTGTATGAAAATCCATTTCAATAGCATAAAGACGATCATGAAAATCTACAGCAGTATCAAGATTTTAGTACGGTGGAAGATGAAGGAATTTTGCATCTTGACAGTCAACAGGAATTACATGAAATGGATCAGTAGTCTGAGGAAAATTTGTACACTCCTTCACTTGAAAATATTGAAGAAAATCACTGTTCGTGCAAGAGAAAACGAAAAGCATTATCTCCTTTGTGTGAAAATGAAATAGATCAACTCTTGAACAATCATGTTCCAGCTCAAGTTAACACATATCTGCAGTGTGCACACGGTCAAGAAGGTGATGGTGGAAATTTTTCCTCTTCTGAAAATGATGACAATCCTGTGGGCAGCTTTATAGATCAGCAGGCTGAAGATTTCCATATGGCTAGAAATGATGAAAGAAGAAGTTTTGTTTCAGATCTGGTGGAAATAAAAGATGATATGCAAGAAAATGATGTTCCAATCTCAGATAAAGAGGATGATAAATCAGATCAAGAGACAGATGGTGAGGAGGAAAAAGAGAGTTGCATGGTTGAGGCTGCCTCAAATGGAGAAAATGGAGGTACAGACCCAACTAACCTTATCTCACTAGAACTAGATCTTCATGAGGAGGTAGCTCATTCCCTCTTTGAACAACAAGATGAGATCTTTGTTCAAGTAAGTGAAAAAGCTCTGGGTGAATTTATGGTAGATGATATAAATGATTGTCTTGGGTTTCAAGAATCATTTGAGGTTTCTTTTCTCATGATTGATAAATGCAAAGACAATCTAGATGTCATATCATATGAAGATGAGCTACAATATATTCAGACTTCAGCAGACCAAACCATTCAGGATTCCCTTTCATACCCTTCCTCATATGTCTCATGTTTTGAAATGTTCTTTGAAGAGGAAATCCGCTCTTCTATTTATTCAGAATTTTTTGAAGACTAGGAACATACTCTTATTTATGAAAAACGATTAGCATCACAAGAAAAGGACACCCTGTTTCTTCAGCAAGAGGAAAATCTTCATGTTTTTCATGATCCAATGGCAAATATGTTGCAGTCAGCAGTGAAGGTGATTATTGCAGTATTTAGTGATGAAGGAGATCATGGTCAACTGTGTTTTTGGATGCCTAGTTACCAGTATCTGTTGTTGACCAGGAGATCTGATCAAAAGAATCAATCAAGAAGGCATCTGGTTTATTGGTTATATTGGAAGACACATTACACATGATTGTACATATTGCATTAATATGTAGGTGGATGTCATCATAA
The DNA here is from genome assembly GCA_000404065.3 of Pinus taeda. Classification (NCBI taxonomy): domain Eukaryota; kingdom Viridiplantae; phylum Streptophyta; class Pinopsida; order Pinales; family Pinaceae; genus Pinus; species Pinus taeda. Next base: position 89,916 of record APFE030884549.1, on the reverse strand, counting down.
TTTTGAAACCCTCAAATCTTGATGGACTGCTGCCATTGAATAAGTTTTGTCAGTTCTTGTTTTAGTTAAGTCAATCATGAGTCATTTCCTTTTGCATTGAGTCAGTTTTTTCAGTCATGTTGGTTTCATAATTAATGTCGGTTTAAGGCAAGTTCCAGTCAATAAATGTGTCAAAGTCTTGTGTTGTTTGTCGAAATAATGACTCCATAGCCTAATGGACGAAGGCACTGTCTACTCACCCAAAGATCTGTAGTTCTTGGCACCTCCAAGGAGCTGGAGCTACCATCCCCCATTGGAGCCAATGTTAGAGTCGGTCTTGTCAGTCCTCCGTCAGAGATCAAAACTCTTTCTACATTTCATTTTTAGGTGTCTCGCTCCATCCACTCAGCTGCATTCCACTAGGGGCATGCCATAATCTGACGGAAAGGTCTTTCCAGTCATTTCCCCTCATGTCTGGCACTTGCTGGCTTAGGTCTTTTCATCAATGTTCACTAAAGTCCATGACATTCAATGTTTGATCTTTTAATGCACAAGAGTCATTTTCAGTCATTAGTTCTAGGGATCAAATAAATTGATCTTCAAACATGTCCAATAAAGCCATACAGGCTAGAGGGAGACCCTTACAAAGTTGTGATTTAAAGATTTTCATCGTCATGTTGACAGATTACGACTATTCTTCAAAACTCTGTTTTGAAGAAAAGTCAAACAGTGTGTCATTTGTGATAATTTTCGAAAAAAATTATGGTTGATCTCTTCAAGCGCAGCCATGGTTTCCTTGGCCAAATGCCATGTCAACAACCCCTGCAAAAAGTGCCAAAAATTTCATCAAGTTAGCTAAAAATTCAAAGGGAAAAGTGAAATACAGAGTTGCATTAAATCAGGGAAAAAGTGCCAAAACAAAACATTAGCAAAGTGGGTTTTGAAGAAACAAAAATCAAACCCATGACTCCAAATGCCTTTATATAGAGTTTCCACAAGGAATAAAGTCATTTTTCACACCATGGATAGAGAGAAAGCATTTCAAGGTGATTGAGAGAGCAAGCTCGCGTTTTGAGTGAGGTTGGAGGTGTTTTCACAAGGCGCGGCACACAAACAGAGAGGCACGGCACACAAAGGGAGCGCGGCGCACTGGGCGCTACCATGCAGTGTTAAATTAACACAGGTGCGGCGCACACAAAGGATGCAACGCACAGGCAGAGGGGCACGGCGCACACCTACAAAGGCCCGGTTTTGTTCCAACTTTGCAACAAATCGCCTTTGAATCCCTTCCAATTGCCAGGTAGGGTCGACATCTTGGTCGCTCATATGTTTTTGTGAATATGATGGTGATTTATGGCCATGTATAGTTGCAATAAAAACGCCTAAACCCTACCACTTGAAATCATTAAAGCCATTGCTCTTTGAGTTGCAAATTTGTTGTGTTGATACCAAGGTTCCTCCCCCCTTTCACCTCTCATTTTTCCCCTTCTTTCCATTGTTCCCTTCCCCCCATCCCATTTTTCCCTATTTTCCCTACCCTAAAACATTACTAAACCCCTATTCCCTATCCCCTCCACTCATTTGTCAAATATAAAACCCCAAAATCCTACCTTATAAAATCCCCAAACCCTCCTACATGTCCCTAAACAAAACTTTCCCCCATAACCCCTAATCCCATCATATTATTCCCCTTCCTAACACTCCCATTTGCATTGTTCCCCTTGGTGGCAGAGTTCATAAAAACACATAGTTTCATACATCATCAAAGGGCAGTCCGAGCATAGTCCATATACAACAGTCATGGCATCTGAACATTCATCGGAGTATGAAATGGAAACCCAAAGTGATTCATCCTCGGAAGAACAGGCTCCTCGAAGACATCATAAAAGTGGCAAACATGTTAGGGATGAGCCAACCACCCTCACAGAATTGCAGGCCTGCCCTCTTGCTATGTCATGTTTCCAACATCTGTCATGTTTGGAGTTTTGTCAAAAGGTGGCTAGTGTTCGAGTTCATCATGATTTGGCCCGTCTTTTTGTGCTTCACTTACATGGAGATCATTCTATCTTGGTCAGTGTCACCTTCACACTGACACCTGAAACTGTCTCATTAGCAACCGACATACCGAACGTTGGAGAACCATGGCAATAGAAACAAGGTTGATCGAAAACATTATGAACCATACATTAAGGCCAGTTTCTTGAGGCAGCTCAAAAGAGTATTTCAATTCTGATATTTGAAAGATGAATATGCTCCACTGATGAAGTTGATCATGAAATATTTCAGCTGTGAGGGAAGGTTCTCTCGTTTATATGCCTATCACATCAGGTTGCTCATGCACTTTACCAGGGTACGGATGATGAACATCCCATATTTCATTTGCAGGAACATAGAGAGGATGAACACCTTCATGCAGCACAAAACCCCTCAGCAGCAACTTAACAGTGTCTATCATTTTGCTCTTACTAAGATTTTAGTGGTTCATCAGCTGGGATTACAGGGCATTACTTGGGATGATTTCATCTCTCGTGACCTCTTCAGCACTTCACAGGTACTATCAGATGTTGAACATGAGATAGGTGGTCCTTCTCATTAGTATGAGCACCATGAGACTGCTACTATGCCGGTATGAATCACCTATCAGAGAGGCAGTAGACATTTGTTCGCAGCAGCAAAGCGAGTGTTATCTCCACCTGAGGTGGAAGGGGCCTCGCTTCCGGCATCGGCAACATAGGTACAGGACAGGGGCAAGAGGACCATGCATGACGAGGGGCCATCAGGTGAACAAGAGGTTGACTTCATCCTCATTCATGATCATGATACATATGTGGAGAGTGTCGAACTTAGGAGGACCATCCAAGAGTAGCAAACGGAGATCCAAGCCTTGTCTCTCAATTTGGAGAGGGCTAAGTGGATTATCAGGTATTTGGAGCAGAGGAAAAAACAGCTTGAAGACCAACATGAGATCATGGAGCTGCAAAACATCCGCGAGAATCGCCAATCTGCCCAACATAGGAGGATTGAGCTCACTCCATTAGAGCAAGAGATTAACAATGACCGGGAGTCTTGGCTCGAGTGGATCAACATCCACCTTGAGAGACTGATAGAGAAGGTCAACAAGGAAAAGACATTATTGAGGCAGATGGTTTATCACTACAGGGCACGAAACATGAGTTCAAAGGCTCAGATAAGGAGTTTGAAGGCGAAATTGAGGAAAGCGACAAAAAGACAAAAGAGGCAGAAAGAGCAAGATTGGCTCTGAATCTTGGCTGAAGCCTCTGTGGTCTAGTATAACACTCCATAGAGAACCTCCAGCCCAAATTTCAAAATCTTTGGGGCAATTTTTGTCATTTGACAAATTTTTGGGCACAAAACAGGGTTTTTCTTCTTGTGCTTATGATAGGGAGCTCCAAATCAAGAAAGGTTTTCCTTTTTAGATTCAGCATGGAAAATCATGATGGTTGGTGCATGGCCAAGAATTTTGGGCAATTTTTGAGTCCCTAGGAGGTCAAAAACACTTAAAAAATGACCTCTCTGCCCCTATTTTGACACACAGGAAGCAGTCTTGGGAGATTGAAGTTTTAGAGGGGCAAATGAGCACCAAATTTAGAAATTCCACTTGGGTTGCAAAGGAGATAGGCAAGGCTTTCTAACAGGCACACTTAGGCATAATTTGGGCTCTAGCAGGTACCTCAAAATTGCCTCCAAAGTAGCATGGTGCATATAGTTTTGGGCGCAACGCACAGAAACCCAAAGGCCAAAATCACTTCCGCTCCGCGACATTTTGATTCACGATTTCTCCAAGTGGACCCGCTCATTGACACTACACTTTTCTCGGCACCTAAGGCAAAGTTTAAAAGGTATTTTCACTAAAGGGTGGCTTCTATCCAAGTGGCAAAGGAAGGCGAGTAGCCACTCAAGCAATTTGTCATTTTTGTAACGTTGCACCTGTCACTAATGGTTGGCTTTCCATTTCCAGTTTGTAATGATTTGAAAAACTCCCCAACTCTGGGTTGTTCCATTTACCAATGGCATAGTCTATTTATTGTATGTAAAACCATTTGCAAAGGGTTGGCTGTAATTTGTGGGAGACTGTGGGAGAGAAACTCAGTTACCCATTGTATATTTTGACAGAGAATTAATGAAAGATAGCAGCTCTGGTTCATGAGATTCATGTGGTGTGAGTGTATCAAATGTACTCTCTTTTTGTTTCATATGTATTTCGTTATGTTTCACAATTCATTCATATTCATTTCAAGTGAAATTTTCTAAGTAAGATAAGGTAGAATCCATGTTTATTGCTCTACCTGTGGGAAAGTTTCACGTTCTGTGTTCTTCTTTCTGTTGAAAAGGATTCATGTGTTTATGCCCTTTTCACCCTCCTAAACAATCTTTCCATTTCACATTATTTCAAATTTAATTGCTAGACTTTTTGCCTATCTTGCCTCACGAAGTAATCTATGCCTTTGTGTTAAATTCTCTGCTCATTGCTTTTCGTTGGTCCCATACATCCCAGAAACTCAGTCATTTATCAAGAATTACCACTTGTTTCCATATTTATTTACCTAGTCTAAAATCAATATTCATAGTAAGTCATCTTAGACCATATGGTTTAATTATTCATTGAGCGTGACACGGAGAGAGCCCTCTCCTGTTCTGGTAGGGCTAGCTACCAGACTGAGCGTGGTTTGTGGTTACCCTGAATTTTGCCTTCCTTCAACCTAAGGCAGATTTAGGCACTAACACTGCCCATGAGTGATATTTTCCTTTCAGAGAATAGGGATTCCACAGCCCTATCGCACGTATCTTCATGCCTTAGTAGATTGAGGACTTTGCTCCCTGATATACTTCAAGGATCCAAGATTCTACTCATTGATCATTTAAATATTCAGGACTTTACACCCTAATCCTTTTATTATAGATACAAGACTCCATGTATCTTATAGTTAGGACTCTATGCCCTAATCCTTTTACTATAGATCCAAGACTCCACAAATTTATCTTTCATGGCCTTAGGACTTCACACCCTAATTTCCATGGATTCTCAACTACTCTACTTTGAACCTCAGTGCTTCACCTTAAGGTACTTATTGTGATCTCATACCCATCTGATGGCTTTTTGGTAAGGTCTTGTTCCAAGACCAATAATTTTGCATGACTTCCACAATCATTTTGGCTTTAAAGAAATGAGTTCCACAATCATTTATAATTTGAACATCCTTGTTTACAAATAATCACATCCCCTGCCACATCCTCCTTAGTACAATATTGATCATATATAATCATACAAATCATGTATCATGACTTCCCCAATCATTTATAATTTGAGCATCCATGTTTGCAAATAACCAGGCCCCCTGCCACATCTTTCTCAATACAAAATTAAGCATATATAGTCATACAAATCATTTATCATCCATAAATCATAATTAACCACATGTTCCACATAACCTTGATCATCCATGGATCTATGTGTCTCAATCCTAGATCACCATCCATGTCATACACCTATGTCCAAACTAGGATAACAAAAGAGAAAACATCGTTAATATGCACTTAACCAAAATCAATCTTACCAAAATCAATCTTTACCATAAGCATGTAGACCCCGTGTGACCTAAACCAGGTTTATAGCATACTAGCATATACATCAGTATAACATGCATAATGTTTATATCACTACATCAAAATCACCCTCTCCAAGTGTCATCAAAGTTATCTCACCAAGAAGGGACAATACATACCCTAGAGTCATTTTTCTATATTGTATATGATGTATATGTTTTAATCTACATTGTGTTTGAGTTAGCTATCATCTCATTAGTTTTTTGGGTTGGGGGTCGTCAGTTGTAACCGCTGATGATTTCAAATCCTGCCACCCCAACAATAACACTTGTTTCCAAAATTAGCTTTGACCACCAACTTTCCCATTGCTAGTCTGCCAAATTTGGCCATGGATCGACCGTCCAATCCTGGGGTGCCATGTGGCACCCAGTTATTGGGCCATGTGGTGCCCTAGGTTTGGGACACTTAAACCTTCACTCTACCATATGGTCCAGTATGTGTGGCAACCCAATATCCACCTGTAATTTGTTTTTTTTAACAAATACTTCATATGGTCATAACGTTCGCATACGGTGCCAGATTGAGGTGTTGTTCATTTCGTTGGATTCATAATGATAATCGCTTCGATTTGGTCTATGTTTTGCTGAGATTTGAGGACTTCAAATTTTTGGCCTTCTGGGATCCTCCTATATCACTAATATATCTTAGCAATCAAGAAACTCAATATAGCATAGGCTAAATTCCTCATACATATTATACACCAATATTTTACCTAAGAATAAGAATGCAATAATTGGGATTTTTGGTGAAATGATACAGTTCTAAGAGAGTTAGTTCCAAGGTTGTTATAACTCAATATAGAGGCTTAGGTAAACCAATAGAGATTCAAATAAGCTCCCAAACACATACAATCAAGAAACTATACTTGGTTGTCATAAATAAGTTTTTAGCCCAAAAATTACAACAAGAAAATAATCTGTGGCAACAATAAAAATGATCTGAAGAATTTATGATAAAAATGTGTAAAATTATGGCTAGATAAAGAGGAAATAAGAGTGGTAATTAAAGAAATTTTACATTGTGAAAAGAATATATAATAGAAAAATAAACCCTAGATCACGGAAAATTTTAAGGATGGAAATTTATCTTAAAGTTTAGAAACCTTAGTGAATCTTGCTAGTATCTAATATGAAAACTATAAAATATTTGGTGATATCTTTTAAAAACATTGGAATTTATTATTTTTTATATATACTCTCTATATAATTTTGGCTATATTTAAGGTAAAATAATTTTATAATATAAAAATTGGGTGAATTATTATTAGAAAAAATGCAAACCAGTGAATCTTTCTTTTGGAAAAACCATGGAAAATTAGCCCACCTACGAATATTAGCCCCTAAAATTTTCCATTCCCTAGATGCCAACTCCAATCTATGGTTGAAAATGCATGTTAAATAATACTCTTTTTTCAAATAAATGCATATAAGTCCTAACCCTAGGACAATTATGGCTAAGGAAAACAATGTTGAAAATTAATGATTCTAATGTAACTAAACTATAATTTACCCTTAGAACAAATAAAATAAAAATAAAAATATTTAGTCTTTTTAAAAAGTAATTGGCATAAGAGATAAGACTAGTACCTTTCTCAATCTAGGGCTAATGGAGTCTAGGAGTAAAATATTTGGTAGGAAAGAGATGGATGAGGATTCAAAGAAATTAAAGGAGAAAACGTTTTCCAATCAAATATTTAACTATAGTTTCCTTCTATATTCTTTGGATATTGAAAGGAAGGGAGCTAAACCTAGGTTACTTCACGATAAATTTGATGAAAATCTTATGCAAGAAGATTTTAAAGCCATAAAACATCAAAAAAACTTTGGTGTAAATTACATTAAACCTTAACTCATAAAAAAACATAAGAAGATAACTTACATGTGCATAGAACATATAATCAAAGATTCTCCAATAATCAACCAAGAGAGACAACCATCCATTAAAAATTCTTTAAGAGAAATTTGTTAGACTAGTGTTCCATAACACAAAAGAGAGAAAAGACAAGTAGTTAGTGCAAATTTATCTCCAAGTGTGACAATGATCCAAGGGAAATTGACTTCCCTCTATTTATATGGAGATAACCAAGTTGGTTTTCCCTAAAAATAACCTAAAATAATTAAATAACAACAAATCATGATTACAAGCTAGATAGATCATAAGTCGACCCCCAAAGATTGCTATATTAATGAAGTAGCATGGAATTGTGCCTCAATTAACCCATATGTGTGAGTTAAATATATTCCAAGGGTCACATCATCCTCCAAATTTGTTTTCCTCCATGTAAAGTGCAATAAATGGCTCTAAGGGGTGCATCTCATCCCAAAATTATTATTCCCTCATTAGGTGGATGTTTGATCATCAAATAAAACCTCCTCAAGCCTAACACCATCCACAAGGGTGATTATATCATCCTTGAAAGCATCAAGAATAGGGTATCACCATCATAGGGCATAAGTGATCATGAAGAATAATGTATAATCCCCTATATAGCGATCCTACATCATCAAAAACATACTCTGAAAAGTAAGGCAAATTCCATCAAGTAGGTGCAATGCCTACATGGGGGCATCATGCCACCTCTAGAGTACATCCACTCTCAAGTTAAATGTTGACATCTCTAAACAATAAATAAATATCATAGTCCATTGTGGTTACATGCAATAAACTCTCACTCATTTACGCCAAAAATTACAATAGGTATGACCTAGTAGGTGGGATCCCCTAATGATAAAATCTTTGGCTTATGACTTGACATGTGTTTTATGGATAGTAACTAGGAAGCCCTAATGAGTTCTTATTGTTGAGTAAATTTATACATTAACATTCAAAGTTGGTAGGCCATCCCTCAAATCACACAAGTAAACTATATATATAATTTACTTATATTGGGAATCACATCTCTTATTCATATATATATGAATGATAGATGTGATTGCCATGGCATATGAAGTATTCATTGGTTTGATTAAAAACTTTGATTATACACAGATATACTAAAATGTTTCGCATCATTATAATAAGCGTTGAATATATATATATATTAATATATATATATATAAGTATATATATATATGCGGCAAATGTGAAAAATATGTCTCGAAAAGGTATTAGTGTGATGGGTTAAGGGTGGTAATTATATTTTGTATGAAGCGACTTTTCATATGATGTTGAGAGTTCCAAGGGTATTGCTAGGGTCTCAAGCTTTACAAAAAGGGTTTCATTGCGTAATTAAAAGGTTTTTATTATTTTTGTGGCTAGCAGGTATAACTCAATGAAAAATTTGTTGACTATCAATTAAATTGTTTAGACTAAAACTTAAATTATTATACATAAACTTAAATTACTATACATAAAATTTACTATAAGGTCAAAAAAATTATATTTTTTTTGACTGTATAGTAAATTACTATACATAAAATTTACTATAAACGCATCAAAAAATTAATTTTTAACTATATTCATCTTATTTATTTAAATTTTAATGAGTTCATTTAAGTTTCTTCGTATTATGGAATGATGACCTACGTACCATTCTCAGCAGTTCATAAAATGACCGACAACATGGATCGCATAACAAATACAACGTTCATTCACTAAATTATTTTCGTACAGTTTCTGATAATACGTGATACATCTGCAGTAGGGCAACTTGGACAAAGCTGTGTTGATAGAATAAAATACTATAAGAAAGGTGAAACAGTTTCACCTTATTGTATTTCATTCAATAATTTGAACTGTCTGTTTGGGGTGCGGTAATATATATTGGGTTTCGCTAAAGATCACCTTGTTGCGCCTTGTCAATGGGTTTATAGTATAGGGTGTCAACAATCAAATCATACTTTATTTAGAACAAACCACTATTCATAGGGTTCATCATGTTCATCCTCACGTTCACGAGCTTGTAATAATTCAATCTCCTTTTGAAATAAATATACATGCTTCACTTGATGAATACATATGATGGATTTTGATGCTCTCTGATGTAAGGACTAAGGCTGTTGTGCAATTTTGAAATATACCATTTCATTCACGTGACAAAAGTACCATTGTTTAGACCTACCCGTAACAACTCTGGTTTACTGGATTATTAATTCTTGCACACCAAGTATATACGCGTTAGTGGTCGGGTTTCAAATTACAGATGCTATTTAGCTTTATAATTTTATTAAGTAATAATAATATTTAACATTTACATTCTGAATTCAACTTTTGATGCCATCTACTGCATATGTTTGGATTACGTTAGTCGTTGGCAAAGAATTGAATTGCCTAAGTTTTTCAGTATGTTGGTCATAATATAATATTGAATGATATAGGCTTGGAATTCAATGTCCCAAAACATATTTGTCTGTGAATAAAAAATTTACACGTCAAATATTCACCGGCATTGAAAACCTGAAACTATTAAATCCGCCTTCACCTAATTAAGATGCCCATCATACCGGCACCAGATGCTTTCAAATATTCACCGTCATTAAAAACCTGAAACTATTAAATCCACGTTCACCTAATTAGGATGCCCATCATACCGGCACCACATGCTTTCAAAACTTCAAAGGTGAAAAATCAATAATGAAGATTTGTGAATGGTGTATTTATTATTCATTTAAATTGATCTTTTTAAGAATTAAATTATTATCTTTCCATATATATGATATATATGATGAATTAATATTAATCGAATATATAATCATTAAATAAAAATTTATATGAAATTCGACTTTGTACACAAACAAGAAGCTTGATGGTAGTGACAAATGAGTGTTAAATGTTTCACTGAAATTAGTTACAATTTTTTTAATAAAAATTTATACAGTAAGAATATAAAGAAAATAAAAAATTATGAAAGTGAAATTTATATATTCTAATATAAAAAATTATTATGATCAATTTACATGTTTTTTAATATTATAATTTCTATAAAATTTGATATATAATTATAAAATTTTAAATGACAAATGAAAAAATAAATTATAATCTTTAATTTTTTAAATTCCAAATCCACTATCTAATAATTTTTTTAATGCGATATCTATCACAAAGATTATTGTATAATAGAGATTATGTTAAATATTAAACATGTTTATTAACTAAATTTGAAATAAAGTTTTGAAATAATATAATTAAGATTATTATTGTTTAAATTTATTTTAATGTAATATGTATATTATGATTTTTTTGGGTTTGTGTCTCAACACTATTAATGTATATTTTGTTTGATTTTATTTATGATACCATTTAACACCAATAGCCTTTCAAAATTCTTCTCCATCCATTTATTATTTTCCATTCACATAGATGGATGGGGTTTGTCTAAAAAATTATAGATTTTCCATACAAATCTATATAAATAATAGATTAAAATGAACAAATATGTTATTAAAGTTTATTAAAAAAACCATCCGCAAATTAGTGTTATTATTATATCGTGTGGCCAGATATAATGTAATCATCAATTATCTTACTATTTTAATTGTAATTTTTATGAATATAAAGTTGTATGTCTTTTATTATTTTTAATTCTAATTTAATTATATTTAAACTAAGCCACAATAGCTACACTGTAGACTTGATTCATATTTTTCAAAATTCAACAATTAAACTAAGTGACAAGAATGCTAGATATACAACATTGTTATACATGAGTTACCATCCTTGGGCACCATTTCTACATAGGTGACATACATATATATCAAATAAAATTTGAAAGGTTGTGTTATGTGGCTCGAATAATTGATAATAAAGAATCACCATAGCTCGAATCTTTAAATGCATAATAACTAATATATAATAACACCTTATTACATATTTTATATATTACATTTAACTTAGTGGTCCTTTTATTTTACTTTGTAAACATTATTGTGTGGTACCAGAGGAAGTGGCGTTGGTGGATTTATTGCAGTTGATGTAGAAGGGAACACTAGAGGCGCGTTCTACACCTGAGCTGCTGCATGTTTTACTGGTTGCCACAAATTATGTGTAAAATCATGTCTCAATTATTGTATACATGTCTTGCAGTCACCTATGACAATAGGATCTGCATCGCTTTATCTACAGCTGCGTTCCCTCGTGCATACAAACACTGTACTGCAACTGACAGACGCTGCAAAGTGGTTTCTAATTCAACGTTTTGAACATATTGAGAAAGGGGTAAGTTCCTTCCCAGGATGTGGGTGCCGTTTTTAGTTGCTACGAATGCGTGCTGTGTATTCGCATATTTATGTTTTGTATCCATTTGCTGATGTGCTACAGAGTTGTGCAGCGATATTCCCTAATGTAATATCTCACGACATATGACGACTTTGATGCAGACGTGAGATGTATTGTAATAGACGACTATTCAAGAAAACGTCTAATACTTACTACCTGAAGTTACCACTTACCCAAAATAAGAAAGAAGAGAGGGTTTATATGAATTCTTCTTTTTTGGGTTTTAATAAAAAAAAATACTCTTCACATATTAGTTTATAAAGTTACTATTTTGTTTGAAGCAAATGTTTGGAAAGTTATTAGAAAATATACTAGGAGGAGATCAGAATGCGCATAGAATGGGCGAACTGCAAGCAAATGGTATCTCATCCTCAATACCCTTCCAACTCATTCAATTCACTATCGTGTTGTAGGCCAGCAGCCAAGTCATGTTATGTTCGAGAGAGTGCGCCTACCAAATAAGCAGGCTACGGATGCTAAGCTGGATCTTAATTTGGAGGTTTAAAGATATTTATATAAATTTTGCATTTTAACTATTGTTTTTTTTTCCAAATCTTTTATGAAGTTATTGGGAGATGTACATGGACTTCTGGGAAAATGTATTAGCTAACCATGGTCCGTGTGCTTCATTCATACTCATATGTTTTTTTGGGAGAATTTGGAACTTCCATGCTTGGACCAGTAAGTATCTGTAATTAGATAGATCTAGGTTTCCAGTTCATTTTATGTAATATGTTGCTATTACAGTTCCTAGTCATTGTGCTTTCATGCTTATTTCATTAGATTTTTCTGGTTATCTTGGGTTGCAGTTATTTTGGTTATTTCATACTTTTATGAACAGATTCACGTGATTATGTCAATTTGGGTGTTACCTAGAGTGAGCGATTTTGATGGAATAGATTGCATAATATTGCAGTTGATATTTATTGTGAAATATAAAAATATTAATTTTATAAAATATTAAAGAATCTAGAATATATTATGGTAATTCTTTAGCCCAAGATTGTAAAGGATGTAGTTGACTAAGCGTTAGAGTATTTTTAATTTTGTTTGAAATAATTTTTTTTTACGTTCTTAACCTTTATGTATGAATGGATTATAACAATGATCTTGTCTACCATGATATTTTTGCAATTGAATATTGTTGAAAGAAAGATTCAATACTTTTAGACAAATATGGGTAGTGTCACCCTGAAATTGTTGATACTATTGTAAAGTGGACAAAGATCTCGCAACATAATACTATAATATCTATAATATATCTTATCATTCAATCACTGAGGCATTAGCTTGCAACGCTGCCTTGAAACCTTAAGATAATATGGGTTGTTTTGTTAAATTTGTCCTCTTTAACTTAAGGTTAGAAGGTGTAGACTTATGTTAGACTTATGTTATTTCAAGAAACCTTAAGATGTTATTGGCTGTTTTTTAAATTTTGTCCTCTTTATCGTAAGGTTAGAACATGTAAAGTGATGTTATTTCCTATTTCCTTTTATTCCTAACCCATTTCAAATTATCCAAAGCAAGCATTCCCTAATATTCTTTTTCATGATTGACTCTCTTACTTCAATGATATTGTTAGATAGTTTCCTTTGCGTCCATATTCTATAGATTCTTTGTTCTAGGTATCATCTATTACTTTTGCAAGATGAAGAGAGAGGAAGAGAGTTGATTTTAGGAATTTCCAATACCATAAAATTGAGATCTAATTTCACTTGGTGAACTAGATCTAATTTCACTTGAGAAGCTCAAGTTTTAACTTTTCATTCCTTGCACCTTTATGTAGTGTTCTTTGTAAATTCATACTATCTTTGTAAATTTAGGTATTGAGGAAAATAAATTAGATATGACGATGAATTGCTTATACATTAGTAACTATGAAATGATTTCAGTGAGAAATGCATACTATGGAAATGGTACTAACAAAATGGGATTTAGCAATCAGAGAAAATGGAAATTTAATGTTGTCTTGGCTCATAAATTAAAACCTCATGTGGAAAATTTTGTTAGAGAGAAAGGAGATTAGCATTCCCCATGGGTTTTTAGGTTTAACATTGGGGATATGAGGTTTCAGTGCCCACAATTCAATAACATCAAGGAAATGCTAAATGTAGGAACGAAGCAACATTAATTGTGAAATTGTGTGTATGTTGTTGATTGGGCAGAGCCGTGTGTATTAAGGTCAAGTTTTATGTTAGACTTAGATCAATGGGACTCCTAAGTGTGTTAGCCTCAATATGTGGTGGGAGCTCAAGCGCCACTCCTATATCAAAAGACAAGAATAATATCTAATGTAAATAATCTACAAAATAAAGTGTTTTTATACTGCTAAGGGCCAAAAAGAGTACAATGGAGGAATGCCTTCAAAGAAGGTAAAGGAGGAAGGGAAGATGGCTCAATTTCTCCGAGATCTATCACCTAAATAGGATAAAATTTTTCTTTCCTATGGGTTATTTCTACCGTCTGAGGATGAAAACAAAAACTTGTAATAAAGGATTGTCTTGTAGTTTTGGAAGAAGATTTTTTTGATGGAGCTTTTCTCCATCTCAAGGGTGTGGCCCACTGGTGCCTTCAAGGAGTGGAGTACTACCTATTGAAAATGAGAGCCATGTTTTGAGAGAATGGTACCTTTTCAAGTTATTCATTTGGGAATATCTTAGGGAAGAGTCAAAGACGTGTTATTGAAGACATTGGAAAGGGATATCTCAGTCAATACACAACTCCCTTGGGAGAGTGTTCATGCTTGGTATTGGGAGAATACAAATTTTATTCCAACTAAATTAGTCATTAATAACTAGTATTTTCTAAATTTACACTATCTTGACTTTCAATGTTTCCTATTTTAAATTTGTTCAATGTTGCACATGTTTTTGGAACAAGATGAGGGAATTTTATATTGGTAACTTCAAAAGCTACATAATGAATATAAGTAAGATTAGGAGTATTAAATCAGATGTTGATATGATTTTAATGGAATAGATATGATAGAAAAGCTAAATACCTTTGTGCAACTCATATATATATATATTCAAACAAGAATGTAGATGAAATATGCATGGCTTGAAAGATTTAGCCTTGTTGTGGAATTTTTCTTGTATGTTCCTAGCAATAACATTTGCATATAGAAAATGTTTTTCTTTTGGAAATTTTGTTACTTTATCATGTGTTATTCATTCATTTGGGCTCATATTATGTTGAGCATAAAATTACTTTAATTTTGTGGATTATATGTAATTCTGTCACTACTGGAAGTTGGGTCGCCACCTTTGCATGCATTAGCTTTCAACTAACGTGATCTAACTAAATTATCTATAAATTCTTTGACAAAATCTTGCCAAATATTGTGGTATGTTACTGTTTTGGTATAATGATCAATCAACCATAGTCATCTCTCTGAGCATAACCTCTATTTTTCACAAAAGCATAGCTGATGTTTAGGGTGGCTTTTCTTAATGACATATATTCAATAAGCTTGAGGCAGGCTATTGATTCGTATGGTCATTTCCAGTATCCTAAACATTAGGGTCTTCATCATGGTTTTCATATGAGTATGAAGGTTAATACTATCCAGTGTTGATAATATCGGTATTGGCAAAATATCGGCGAGGGTCCATAAAACATCTTATCAGCAATATCATTGAAAATATCGGCAAAATATTGGAAAGCATAAAAAATGCATAATATATTCATATTTTTTTTCTTCAGATTTTCAAACATATAAAGCAATAACATCATGAAATAAGCACTTTAGCACATAAATATGAAGAAAGCACTGATATATATGACGTCAAATGGAAATGATACATCAAAGGCGATACCAAATCCTGTTGATCCCTGATAATTGTCCAATCAAGGACTCAAATGTGGAGAACAATACAAAATAACATCACATATATAAAAGCATCTCACCATCATGAGTTATATGTAGAAAAACAAATAAAAATAGAAGCTATCTATCTGAAATAATTGTCCTCTCCCCCTTTTATGGGAAAACATGATGGGATGTTTGCCAAGCCTGCCCCTAGTAGTAGAAGGCCTTGGCCCTGCCTGTGTACCTAATTTCGAATAATGAGAGCTAGGTATGGAGATGTGCTCTCCTATATTTATAGCAGATGGTGTTGATGTTGATGCTCCCACAATGTCCTCCTCCTCCTCCTCTGTGTCCCCCTCCTCTTGTTGCCCTTGTTCTAATGGACCATCTGGCTCTAAGCACGAAGGTGACTCCTCCAAGATGGGCTCCTTAGAATCCACCCTCCACTGATACAATACATCAATATTGTCTAAGGAAATGGCATGTGGATCCATTGGTGCTTCTATTTGCTTCACTCGAAATCAGATATTGTAATGCACATACACTAAATCATTGAGACATGCAAAATACAACCTGTAAGAGTGTCAAAAGAGCTAATGAGCCTTGACTCTTGACTGGTCAGACTTGAAGGTCATAAATTAAAAATTACAATAAGTGTAATTTCTCAACTGAAGGGTGGAGCTCAAAGTTATACATGTGCACTCTTTTGCGTGTATTTTCTCAAATACAGTCCAATTGCGCTCACACCTTGAAGAGCTACATGCTTCACTCAACATTCTTATGGCAAATTTTTTCAAATTTGGTGCCCTTGCACCATAGATTCACCACCAAATAACTACAACAAAATAAAGAAATAAAAATTCAAAAACTAAAAAATAATTAAACTTTCAAATAAAAGTTACATAATTGAATTTTAAAAAGATAGAATTATAAGTAAGAAAATTCTAAATTAAAAAC
The DNA here is from genome assembly GCA_000404065.3 of Pinus taeda. NCBI lineage: Eukaryota > Viridiplantae > Streptophyta > Pinopsida > Pinales > Pinaceae > Pinus > Pinus taeda. The sequence continues at coordinate 73,331 of APFE030884549.1, read as the reverse complement.
TATAATTTATAATGAGTGATGACTTGTCACTTATGTGGCATGAAGAGGGTCATCTCCTTAATAGCATCATCATAGCCAAATAAGCCAACATAATCCTGATAAAATTGCATCTCGTGATTGATTTTGTTGTGAAGCTCACAATCAGGTACCATCTTATAAATATAGGAATGGAGCCCTTCATTCACCTCACCATCAAAATCAAAGTCGCATTTGTATGAAAATTCAGGATTGAGGAAGAGTGCTGCTACATGAACGGGCTGGTGAATCATCCCTGTCTACTGACTATCAATCACATCGCATAACATCATATGCCTATCAAGGCTAGTAGAACCCTTATCTGCATAATAAGAATGAATGGCCTCCTTGGCCCTATCCATGGCCTCATACAAATAAGCCATTGTAGGCTTCTCCCCATCTACCAAACTCAGAACCTTTACTATAGGTTAACTAACTGAGCATGCTTCTTCTACTCCCTACAAAAACGTTTCGGAGTACACCATTTTTGCAATGAATCTCTCATCCTGTCTCCTGCCATATCTACAATTACATCAGTCATCAGAAAAAAACATTTGCTTCAAATCAAACTGGAATTGAAGCAAAGACGGAAGAGTAATAAAGTTTGTGGTAAAACGTGTGATCACGGGATGCTGTAACTCCTTGTTTCTAGTGAACCTTCTCATGAGGCTAAGAACAAAAGCATGGTTATAAATAAACTTGGGGATGCTCTTAGACATATCAATCAGCTCCTTGATGAAGGCGAGTTTCCCCATATTCTCAAGAAGCAAATCAATATAATGTGTTGCCCATGAAGTCTAGCACAATGTGTGATGCCTCTCCATAAGCGTCTTTCCGAGAGACACATAATTATTTGTATTGTCCGTTATGACTTGCACAACATTTTGCACAGCAATATCCCAAATGATCCCATCTAACAATTCACATATTGTTGCTGCATCTTTGATATGTGATGATGCATCGATTGATTCAATAAACATGGTACCTTCAAGAAAATGTACCAAGAAATTTAGAAGGGTCATACACTTCCTATCTGTCCAACCATCAGACATCACTGTGCATCTAGAAACTTCCCATTTTTTTCAACTCCGCCAATCTAGAGTTTATGTCACACTTTTCTGCTTGAAGAATTGGCCCCTACAACTCCTCATATGTAGCACATTTGTACCCTAGGCCCATAACGGCAATAACATCACATGTTGGTTGCCAAAATGGATTGGTTTTGGTGATGCTAAGAGGTAAGTTTCTCCAAAAAAGACACATCCCTATGACTCTATCTGCTTCTTTCTTCTCCTTGTTTTTAACAATTGATTTTATGTTGGGTTCTGCTCCATGTCTTATTCGCAGAACAAAAAATAATGCCCTCAAAATAGCAGTAGCAGGTGGTGCTTCGAAGCTCATCCCCATGCCCTCAGCATCAAAATCAGAAGAAGATATCCCAAAATATCTACCTGCACATTCAACCTTGTTTCTTTCTGTCTTTTTCATCGATTGCTTCAAGATCCTTTTATATAACTCCGGACTAGACACTGTACAAATCCCAACATTATGTCTAGTGAGTCTATCCAGATGGTATTTCAATTGCATAACCCCTCCTATCATAGTAGTCCCATCCAATTTTCATAATATATATGCCTAATTTGTCCCACCATCAGGCTCCCCATACTCCCAAAATGGGTCTAAGTCTTTTGGCATATTTGAATTTTGTTGTGAGCTAACTCAAACCTAGGGCACCAAAAAAAAATTTGGAATTAATAAGTAATAACCACCTCATTTTACAAAATATTTTTTTCTACATTATTTGCAATGTGAATTTACTAAAAAATCATAAATGACAATAAGAGTGTGCATTTGAAAGTTAAAAAAAATCCACTGGAGTTTGTTGTCGAAATATGGAGAAAACCCTTGCAATTGCTCAAGGGCATGAAAATCAAAGAAAATGGGAAAAAAAACAAGAAAAATGTTTGTAGGCAAATAGGCAAGCAAGAATAACCCTAAAAATATCAAAACAATCATTAACATAGGGGTTTATTAAAACATACCTGTTATTGGAAGAAACGAAGATTGTCTCAATGTTCTTCAATCTTTGATCCACAAAATATTCGTTGTTGGTGGCAATAATGGCTATTCAAACCTCGAATCATCCTTGACAACAAGCATAATGCTCTCCCCTTCCTTCTCCAACAATTAGAAAAAAAATGAGGGAATAATAAATGAATTCGACCTTTTCGAGCCATGACGACGAATTTTTTTCCATATTCCCGACGATATTTTCCATTATAGCGCGATATTTCCCGAAATATCATGATATTTTTGGGGAGACAAAATATCATGATATTTCCTCAGTTATATCTCGTCTCCCTGAAAATATCGCAATATTGTCTTCACTAGTGTTAGGATATTCCGACACATAGGAATAGTTAAGTATAACTTGGTCTAGTATAGAGTTAGGTAAAGTGTGTTTCTTTAATATGTACATTTGTAACTTAAAATCCAACGGTCACGATATGTAGTGATTCGACGATTCATTCTCTCCTTGGTATTACCGACACTTGATCCGTGGCTTGACACCCGATTGGTCCATGAATTCTATATAAAGCGCATGGAGGGTCATTTGTAGGTTAACCGTTCACGAGAGAAGCTTATGTAAATTTTCATTCTTTTATTAATAAATTGCCTAAAGTGGCCGCGTTGGCTCAGGCCGTGGACTGTTTCCGTCTTTGAGGGTTTTAACCATGTCAAAATACTGGTGTATGGATCTGTGATCTATTTGTGAGCGGTGTCCTTTTGGTGTTCTGTCTGAGGAACTTACCCTATAAATTCCTACATGGTATCAGAGCTATTTGAGGGCCACGTCCATTGGTGATCCAAATCTGAAGTCGGTTGAACTACATCTGACTACCATCTCCTAGATCTACTATTTCTGACTGCTTTCGGGCCGAGAGGACTGCTCTGTTGTGTTGTGAGCATCTGTCCCAGTGAGGAACCCCTTTCGTTTCACGCGGAAAGTTTTCTGGTAGCCCTAGCTGCGTCATTTTTTAGATCTAGAGGTATACAATGTTTATTTGCAGTTTACTGTTATTTTCTCTCTGTTTATTTCGGTTTCGGTTTATTTAGTTCCTTTTATTACCGGATCTATACCTTTCATTTCTGTGTATGCTCTTTACCCTACAACTCTGTGCAATCTCGGTAAATTAGAAACAGAAAGGAAGGATTTTTCTCATGCGTATGCTCTTTTCCCTGCACCTTAGTGTGATCTCGGAAAATCAGAAACATTGAGGAAAATATTTAGTT
>APFE030884549.1:49125-63600 GCA_000404065.3 Pinus taeda | reverse complement strand
TCCTTCTCCTATTGTGTCATATTTGTAAGTCCTTCAATCCTATCCCTAGTTGTTCTTAAGGGGGGATGTTAGGATATTCCGACACATAGGAATAGTTAAGTATAACTTGGTCTAGTATAGAGTTAGGTAAAGTGTGTTTATTTACTATGTACATTTGTAACTTACAATCTGACAGTCACGATATGTAGTGATTCGATGATTCATTCTCTCCTCGGTATTATGGACACTTGATCTGTGGCTTGACACCCGATTGGTCCATGAATTCTATTTAAAGCGCATGGAGGGTCATTTGTAGGTTAACCGTTCACGAGAGAAGCTTATGTAAATTTTCATTCTTTTATTAATAAATTTCCTAAAGTGGCTGCATTGGCTCAGGTCGTGGACTGTTTCCCTCTTTCAGGGTTTTAACCACGTCAAAATACTGGTGTATCGATCTGTGATCTGTTTGTGAGTGGTGTCCTTTTGGTGTTTTGTCTGAGGAACTTACCCTGTAAATTCCTACAACTAGTAATATCTATTTTTAAATCCAAAGATGATTTTTTTGCCAATACATTCATGTTGTTAATTCATTTTATGATATCACTGAGGTTTTTCCTCATGGATGTAGGACTTGACATCTCTTTTAGTTGCAACATTTGGTGTTGTTGATGATATTTAAGAATTCCAATTTGTGGTTTGGAATTGACAGGAATATATGATTGGAATCTATGGAACCTCTTGCTTTGTAGCATCTTGAGATTTTGTAGTGTTCACGCCCTCAGCTACAAAGCCTTACCTAATTTGGAATTGTTACAACAGACCAAGGGAGGCACACATTTGTCCCTTTACACATGAAGGAATCATGGACTATGTTGGATATGTTTTTGTATATATCTTAGCAGTGTAAGGGGGTTGAATTATTATGTGATATGGCCATTTTAAATGAATTTCCTGGATGGGCTATGTTGAATCAATTTTTGTATAGATACTGCATTGTAAAATAGTTGAAATTCAAGTTGCAATTATTATGTAAGATGAGAAATTTAAAGCAATGTCCTCGATTTGGAAAAATTCATTCACGTTTAGTGTATGGTATGTCAACAATATGCAAACTTTCTTGTTAGTAGGCTTTATGGATGGTTGATACTATTGATCCTTTCGTGCTCACATTCATTCTTGTACTGATAATATGGCATTGTAGCAATGCGTTCAATGGACTCCACATATTGTGTGTATCATGCTACAGGGTGTGACATTCAGGTAACTCCTTTAATTTTTTTTTAGTTAGTTAAAAATAGGGGCTACATGAATATAGATTTTATAAATATTATATTGTTGTGTTGAGAATTTTTAAAAATTAAAGGCTATAACAAATTTCAAGGACTAACATAAATCCTCACACAATTATTTAAAAGTGTACTAGCTCAATGGAGGAGCACCTATATCATAAGAAGGAGGTTGGTGGTTCAATTCCACTGCCCACTAACATGAATTAATCAACGATTTTTTAGTATATTTTTAATTAAATTCATTTTATATTCATTTATTTCAATGGTGAGATATTCTTTTGGATTCATTGTTTCATTTTGTCTCTAGATAGTCAGAAGTCATATTCTATTATCTTTAAAAATAATCTTTTATTGCATCTAGAGAGATAATAGATAGGATTAAAGACATATTTCCTCTAATCATGCGTATTGTTTTCAGAGAGGCAAAAATGAGATTGTCTCCTAAGTGACAATAATGCTTGTGTTATCTATTGTCCTTATAGAGACATTTTTTTAAGACAACAATTTGAGACACACATTTAAATACAATATTTAAGACAAATTTTTTTATTTTTTTTGTCTCAAAACACCCATTTATGTAATATTGATCCAAGATGCTTTGTTTTGAGCTTAAGCATCCGCTACATCTCTAACATGTTTCCATGTATTTGAATACCAAAATAAACATGGCATTCAAACTGGAAGGATAAAAGGAAAGTTGACGAAATGATACGGAGGGGATTGATCTAGCTCTAACCAAAGAATTTCTGGAGTGTTGCAAGTCCCCATTAGCCTTGTCACATCGAGTTGGTGCATCTAACCTTTCCACATTGAACCTACGGAGGATGGTTCACAGTATACTTAAGTATTACATCTAAATCACCAACATCATTGGGAATTTTGTGAAGCTTAATGTAGTGAAAAATTTTCTCGCCTTAATTCTACTTGAGGAATAACACACTTCATGTCAAACCATTCTCTTTAAATGAAAAAATTATGTAAATTGTTTAATGTGGAAACAACTCCATAAATTGAAATGGCCACCATGTAAAAGAAATGATGGAGCTCACTGGTAAATCAAAATAGCAACTTTCTGGATAAGGTCACCATCCCATTACCCTTATACAATAAAATATGGGGGAAACACACAAGATGTTATAATAAAATGAGAGGGAAAAGCACAAGATGAAAGTAAGATATAAATCTCAACCATCCAATGATTATGAATCCATTTAATAAAAATCATGAAAATTATGTATTCAACTATAAACTTTATATTTAAAATTCTAAATTTTAAAATAATGGTATCAAAATTATGTATTTGAGTATAAATTTTATATTTAAAATTATAAATTTTGAAATAATGGTATGAGTATTTTGGATTTTCGATTCAGTAAGTGTCTTGATGATGGATCCCTATTAGGATTTGAAAGGTCAACAAGTATAAACTACAACCAAATGGCATCCCATTCTCAGTACCCTTCCAACTCATTCAATTTGATATCATGTTGTAGGCTAGCAAACAAGTCATGATATGTTTGCTTCAAAACCCAAAGAATGTCATAATTTTGAGTTCCAGAGAGTGCACCTACCAAATAAGCATGCTATGGATTCTAATGTGGATCTTAATTTGGAATTTTAGAAATATTTATATAAATTTTGCATTTTAAATATTGTCTTTGCCCGAATCTTTTACGAAGTTATTCGGAGATGTACATGGAATTTTGGGAAAGTGTATTAGCTAACCATGGTCCTTGTGCTTCATTCATACCCATATCTTGTTTGGTAGAATTTTGAACATCCATGCTTGGACCAATAAGTATCTGTGAATTAGATAGATCTATGTTCTATTTCTAATTGATTTTATGTAATATGTTGCTTTGTTCCTTTTCATTGGTGCTTTCATGATTATTTCATTATACTTTTGTGGTTATATTGCGTTGGCTAGTATTTGTAGGTTATTTTGATGAAATATATGGTTATTTTGGTTCTTTCATGCCTTCATAAATAGATTCATGTGATTATGGCAATTTGGGTATTATAATGAGTGAGTGATTGTGATGGAATAAATTGCATAATATTACAGTTGACATTTATTTTGCAAGATAACAATATTGATTTTATAAAATATTAAAGAATTTAAGAATATATTATTGGTTAATGTTTTAGCACAAGATTGTAAAGGATGTAGTTGGTTAAGTGTTGGAGTATTTTAAATTTTGTTTGCAGTAACTTTTTTTACATTCCTAACCTTTCATGCATGTATGGATTATAACAATGATTTTATTTTTAATTTTGTTTGCAATAGCTTTTTTACATTCCTAACCTTTCATGAGTGAATGGAGTATAACAATGATCTTCTCTACCTTGATCTTTTTGTAGTTGAATATTGTTGAAGGAAAGATTCAACACTTTTTGACAAATATGGGTAGTGTCACCTTGAAGTTGTTGATACTATTGTAAAGTGGACAAATCTCTCACAACATAATACTATAATATATCTTTATCATTCAAGCATGAAGCCATTAGCTGCAAAGACACCTGGAAACCTTAAGATAGTATTGGTTGTTTTGTTAAATTTGTCCTCTTTAACTTAAGGTTAGAACATGTAGACTTATGTTATTTCAGGTGCCTGGAAACCTTAAGATGTTATTGTTTTTTTTTTGAAATGTCCTCTTTATCTTAGAACATGTAGACTTATGTTATTTCCTATTTCCTTTTATTCGCAACCCATTTCAAATTATCCAAACGAAACATTTTTGAAATTTTTTTTTCATGATTGACTTTCTTACTTAATGATATTGCTAGATAATTTTGTTTGTGTCCATATTCTATATATTCTTTGTTCTAGGTATCATCTTTTACTTCTGCAAGAGGAAGAGATTTGATCTTAGGCATTTCCAATACAATAAACTTGGGATCTAATTTCATTTGATGAACTAGTTTCAATATAAGAGAAGTTGAAGTTTCAACTTTTCATTCCTTGCACGTTGCAGGTAGTATTCTTTGTAAATTCACACTACCTTTGTAAATTCAGATACGGAGAAAAATAAATTAGACATTATGATGAATTGGTTGTACATTAGTAACCATGAATTGATTTCAGTGAGAAATGTATACTATGGAAATGGTGCTAACAAAATGGGATTTAGTAGTTAGAGAATGGAAATTTAATGTTGTGTTGGTTCATAAATTAAAACCTTGTGTGGAAACTTTTGTTAGAGAGAAAGGAGATTAGCGTTCCCCATGCATTTTTAGGTCTATGAGTGGGGATGGGGTTTTAGTATCCACAATTCAATAACATGAAGGAAATGCTAAATGTTGGAATGAGAAGCAACATTAATTGTGAAATTGTGTGTATGTTGTTGATTGTGCAGGGTCCTGTGTATTAAGGTCAAGTTTTATGTTATACATAGGTCAATGGGACTCCTAAGTGCATTATAGCCTCAATGCATGGTGAGAGCTCAAGTTTCACTCCTATATAAAAGACGAAAAGAAGGTCTAATGTAAGTAATGTAGATAATAAAGCGTTTTTATATTGTTAAGGGTAAAAAACAATACACTGGATGAATTCCTTCAAAGAAGGTAAAGGAGGAAGGGAAGATGGCGCAATTTCTCCAAGGTCTATCACCTAAAGAGGATAAAATTTTTCTTTCATATGGGTTATTTCTACCATCAGACGATGAAAATAAAAACTTGTAATAAATGATTGTCTTGAAGTGTTAGAAGAGGATTTGGTTGATGGAGCTTTTCTCTATCTCAAGGTAGTGGCTTGTTGGTAACTTCAAGGAGTGGAGTACTACCTATTGGAAAGGAGAGCCATGTTTTGAGAGAATGGTACCTGTTCAAGTGATTCATTTGGGAATATCTTAGAGTATTCGAAAGGAGAACCATGTTTTGATAGAATGGTACTTGTTCAAGTGATTCATTTGGGAATATCTTAGAGAAGAGTCAAAGACGTGTTATTGAAGACATTGGAAAGGGATATCTTAGTCAACACGCAACTACCTTGGGAGAGCCTTCATGTTTGGTATTGGGAGAATACAAATTTTATTCCAACTAAATTAGTCATGCATAACTAGTCCTTTCCAAATTTATAGTATTTTGATTTTCAATGTTTCCTATTTTAAGTTTGTTCAATGTTGCATATGTTTTTAGAATAAGATGAAGGAATTTTATACTGGTAACTTACAAAGTTACGTGATGAATATAAGTAAGATTAGGAGTATTAAATTAGATGTTGATATGATCATAATGGCATAGATATGATAGAAAAACTAAATACCTTTATGCAACTGATATAGATTTGAACAAGAATGTACATGAAATATGCATGGCTTGAAAGGTTATATTGTGGAATTTTGCTTGTATGTTCGTATCAACAACATTTGCAAATAGAAAATGGTTTTATTTTGGAAATATTGTTACTTTCTCATGTGTTGTTCATTCATTCGGGCTTATATTTTATTGAGCATGAAATTACTCTAATTTTGTGGATTATATGTAGTTCTGTCACTACTTGAAGTTGGGTAGCCACATTTGCATGCATTAGCTTTGAACTGATGTGATGTAATTGAAGTATCTATAAATTATTTGACAAAATATTGTGAAATATTGTGGTATGTTACTATTTTGGTATAATGATCAATCAACCATAGTCATCTCTTTGATTATTAACTCTATTTTTCATAGAAGGATAGCTGATGTTAGGTTGAATTTTATTAATGAGATATATTCTATAAGCTTGAGTGATGCAGGAGCATCTAGCTGACGGGTCATCATGACAGAAGGTTGTTTGGTCTCTAAGAGGATTGAAGAGGAAATTGCAAGTGAAATCTGTAGTCATTTCTTTTGTTGTTATTTTAATTTTGTAAAGAAACGGTATTTAGGAAGGTAGAAAGTTAATTAGATAAACTATTGCAAATAATTATTTTTATTTTCATGTTAACTTTTACATATTGTGACATAGGGAAATAAATAGTTTTAGAACTGAAAATGAACTATCAAAATGTAAGCAACAATAGTTAGGAGAAACTATTTCCAGGCAATCATTTAAAAAGAGACAAAATGCATTGTAACAGGTTCAACCTTTTAGAAAGAGAAATAGAATAGAAACATCTCTAATCACACAAGTTACTTTCTAACATCCCACAATTGTCTATCAATCGTTTGTTGAATTGCTTGATACAATGAAAGCACATTCTCTGGTATCTATTCTACAAGCATATATACATATATTATTCTACTTGTATTGATTAAATATGTCGATAAATCAACAAAGAAAGGTTGCAAATATAGCCATGGAGGGCACTACGGAGACAAGGCTGCATGGTTCTAGAATTACTAATCAAAAGAATGAATGGAGTTCCTAGTATTTATAGAAATTTTGAACATAAAAAACAGAGAAAAATAATATAGGTAATTTCTGAACAAGAAAGCCTCTCTTTTTATTCACAAAATTAACCGCAAAATATCTGTTCAATATACATATAGTCTATATGAAAAAATGTTGTACAAATCCAACAAGTTTGTAATAGTGGATGGGTTTAGAAACCCTAACTATCCTGAACATCACCAATGCAAGTGTTACAAACTTAGCTACTTACTATTAGATAGTCAAAAAGTCTCCACAACAGACTACCCTAACCTAAGCCAGTGACAGAGATAAAACGTGAAGAAGATTGACAAGGAGCGACCCTACCCGGGTCTAGCCAGCACGCCATAAAGTTGAAGCCAAAACCTCTAGAACGAACCCAGCTACAACGCAAAATGCCAACAACAAAGTATGAGCACTCTATGACAGAGATAGAAGAAACGAGAAAAATACAAAGGCAAAGGGTTCGGACTTACAAGAGCAGAGATAGAGCACTTAGGTTGCAGTCACCGAGGGTTACTCTGGTCACGAAGGAGTAAGTAAGTTAGACAAAAGTGTGAAAAGGAGAGAAGAATGATAGCATAGAATGGGACCTTACCTTGCCATTGAAGAAGAAACTAAAGCTGGAGACCCTGAGACCACAACCTTTCTAAGAACAGTTGAACAAAAGAAGCCAAGAAAGGAATAGTTGCATAGTCCAGCAAAACAACCAACATTAACCACATACGCAGAGAAATTCATAAATCTTTTCAAGTAAGCTAATTTCCGTAGCACAACAGAGTAGATTAAGCACCAAGGCGGAGAAACAAGAAAAAACCAGTTTCGAAAAAGAATCTCTTACCAGACAATGAGGCCGAACAAATTTCTAGGTCAAACACTGAACCAGAACACAAGGAGCAACATAAAGCTTATAGTGAAATCGCATAGAAACACTACACAGTGCAACCCTCAACCTCTAATAGGATGACGAGAAAAATGACCAAGAGATAGGGTTTGTGGATCAATTACCAAAGCGGGAGTGAGACTTTCGAGGAGTGGACACTTGTCCAAGAACTAGCGGCGCAAGTACAAGTCATAAATACTGAGAACCAAATATTTATTAAATCATTGTAATCAACCGTTGAACGAATCAATCACATAATCAATCAAACTGTTAATCATTTCAATCAATTTATATTCCTTTATTAAGGTTGGTAAGTGTAATCAAGGGGTTGGACCCATCAAGTGCTATCAGAGTAGGAAATTGAAAGTGCCAAGATAGACATGGAAGTTGGAAGATGAGGACGTGGGAGAGGTGCGTGCAGAGCAGCAGATGAAGGGCTGAGTGAAGAAATAAGGATACTTACTACTTGTTTGGAGGTAATGGAAGCATGAAGGAGAAGGGATCCAGAGATAGGAGATGATAGTGACGAAGAATCCATAGTTACAACAGACGGATCAGATGAGGAAGGGCCAGATTTCAGGTTGTTGAGGTCGGTCCTATTGGCCAACAGCAAGCCCAAATCGGTGATTCCAAATTATGATGGCAGCCTATCAACAAAATTTTTGTTGGACTAGATAAGCGAGTTGGACAAGTATTTCGAAAGTGAAGAGGTCAGCGAGGACCATAGAGTCAAGTTCGCTACAACAAAGTTGAAAGGACACACAACCCTGTGGTGGGACATGGTCGAAGCAGAGAGAAGAAGGATGAACAAGTTACCGATAAAGAAGTGGTCAAGGATGGTGGCCAAGCTGAAGGGAAGATTTATGCCTAAGGATTACCAGGTTTCACTATATCGACAAGCGCATAATTTTAGACAAAAAGGGATGACAGTAAGGGAGTATACAGAAGAATTCTACTGGGTAAACATAAGAGCTGGTTACACCAAGGACACCCCAGAGAAGATAACAAGATACGTAAATAGTTTGAGACTGGAATACTAGATGAAATCAACGTTCTTTCCCTGAGAAATATAGAAGAAGCCTATCAGAGTGCTCTCAAGGCTAGGGAAAAGATTACTAGAAAACAAAATGCTAGGAGAGGATGGGGAACCGGCAGAGGACAAGGACAGTCTTATGGTAGAGGATGAACTGCCAGTAATAGCAAAGAGGGCAGTAGCTCCAAGGCCTTAGGAACAGAAGAAAAAGGAGACAACACTAGAGGTGGTAGGCCATATTGGTGAGGAAGAGGGAATGGCTGAGGTAGAGGAGCTAATTATCAGTGCTACAGGTGCCATAAGTGGTGGCATAGATCGTTTGAATGCCCTGAAGTAGAACAAGCTGTCCAGAGAGGAATGTTTGTTGCACCAGCTGATGAAGTTGAGGCACCGCCCCAAGAAGAAAAAAATATACCGAAAATGGGGGAAGTCGTAGTTTTGAACAAAGTGTTGTTAAAACCAGCCAAAGAAATAGTTGAACAGACCCAAAGGAAAGCATTATTCCAGACTGTTTGCAAATCACACGGGAAATGCTGCAAGTTGATCATCGACAGTGGGAGTACAGATAATTTTGTTTCCACCAAGATGGTAGAGAAGTTGCATTTGAAGTGGCTAAAGCACCCTACACCTTACAAGGTGTCGTGGTTGTAGAAAGGCCACTAGCTGTTGGTTGACGAACAGTGCGAAGTTGAATTCCACATTGGCAGGTACAAAGACAAAGTTATCTGTGATATTATGCTAATGGGCATGTGTCACATACTACTAGGAAGACCATGGCAATATGATCGAGAGGTAGTACATGATTGGAAGACAAATTGCTACAAGTTTGTTAAAGATGGGATCAAGCACACGCTTATGCCCATCAAGGAAGAGGAGATAGCAGAAGCAAGCGGGACGAAAGCATTGCTAATAGGTGGAAAACGGTTTTTGAAACAAATCGAAGAAAGTGAAGTGAACTATGTTGTTGTGAGGAAGGAAAAGACAGTGCTATTGCACACAGAAACGTCTAATTTTCCTGTAGAAATTCAGAAGATGCTGCAGGAGGTCAGTGATATTGTAGTTGACAATTTTCCAGGCAAGTTGCCTCCCAAAAGAAGCATCAGTCATCATATCGACTTTATAACCACAACAAGCTTACCAAATAAGGCAGCACATCGGAAGAGCCCCAAAGATGATGAGGAGATTAGGAAATAGGTGTATGGGTTGCTAGATAAATGGCTGATAAGGGAAATCTTGAGCCCTTGTGCAATACCAACATTTCTCGCTCCCAAGAAAGGAGGAGAATGTCGAATGTGCACATATTCAAGGGCCATGAATAAAATCACCATTAGGTACAGATTTCCACTACCACGGATGGATGATATGATGAATTACCTAAGTGGGGTAGCATACTTCACGAAGATTGATCTAAAGAGTGGCTATCATCAAATCTAGATCAGGGAAGGAGATGAGTGGAAGACAGCCTTCAAGACTAATGAAGGGTTGTACAGTGGCTGGTCATGCCGTTCGGTCTGGGTAATGCCCATAGTACTTTTATGCGACTAATGAATGAAATGCTGAAAGAGTTCATCGACAAGTTTATGATAGTGTACCTTAATGACATATTAATTTTCAGCATGACTAAGGAGGAGCACTTTCAACATGTTCAAAGTGCGTTGGAGAAAGTACAGCAGAATAAGTTGTTTATAAATTTCAAAAAATGTACTTTCCTACAAAGAGAAATGGTTTATCTAAGCTTCACAATTGTAGAGAATGACTTGACGATGGACCCAGAAAAGATTGCAGCAATCATTAACTAGCCATCCCCGAAAAGCCTGTTTGAGGTACGCAATTTTCATGGGCTGGAAAGTTTTTATCGCAAACTTATAAGAAATTTCAGTGAAATCTGCGTGTCTATGTTGGACACTATTAAAAAGGCAAGTCAACCTTTTCATTGGACCGAGGTAGCAGAGAAAAGACTTCAGCTCCTAAAGAAGAAAATTACAGAAAGGTCAATTTTAAGGTTACTTGATTTTCATAAGCTTTTCCAGGTTCATTGCAATGCAAGCGGTACAACTATTGGTGCTATACTCAGCGAAGAAGACAAACCTGTTGCATTTTTCCGTGAGAAGTTGAACAAATTTACGCAAAATTATTCATCCTATGACAAAGAATTCTATGTTGTCATCCAAGCAGTAAAGCATTGGAGACACTATCTGTTGGGCAGTCAATTTGTGTTGTTTTCTGATAATTCTACACTGCAATATGTGATGCAACAACATAAACTGAACCACAAGCATGCCAAGTGGGTTGAATATTTGCAGAGTTTCACCTTTGTGTTGAAACACATCAGTGAACATGCCAACAAGGTGGCAGATGCATTGAGCAAAAGAGGCTTTCTATTATAGGAAAGTACGATACAAGTGCTGGGCTTTGAGCATTTAAAAGGCTTGTATTAGATCGACATGGATTTCAAAGAGGCTTATGAAGCCTGTCAGAATCCCTTTCTGAGGAACAACAGTCCATGGTTGGACTACAATTTGTAGGAGAAGCTATTCTTTAAAGGGGGATAGTTATCTATTCCTGATTGTTCGATGAGAGAAAATAATATTCGGGAGAAGCATAGTGGAGGTCTAGCTGAACATTTCAGTATAGACAAAACTTCAGATCAGCTTAGACACTTTTATTACTGGCCAAGAATACGAAGGGATGTGTAGCGATATGTGAGTAGGTGTAAAGTCTACCAATTGGTTAAAGGACATGTTCAAAACACCAGACTTTACACACCACTTCCTGTTCCAGGTAGACCATGGGACTCAGTGAGCATTGACTTTGTCTTGGGACTACCTAGAATGCAACGAGGTTATGACTCGGTGATTATGGTGGTAGATAGGTTTTCGAAAATGGTGCATTTCATCCCTTGTCGAAAAACTAGTGATGCCACTAATGTAGCTCACCTGCTTTTCACTGATATTGTTAGATTACATCGCCTACCCAGATCTATTATTTCTAACAGGGATGTAAAATTCAAGGGACACTTTTGGTGCACCTTGTGGAATAATTTGGATACATAATTGAACTTCAGCTCTGCATATCATCTGCAGACTAACGGGAAAAAAGAAGTGGTGAACAGGAGTTTGGGGAACCTGCTACAGAGCTTGACTGGGGAAAATTCATGGTTATGGGATCGTGCACTCTCTCAAGAGGAATTCACTTATAATGATTCACCAAACCACAACACCAGACATAGTCCATTTCAGATCCTGTACGGCATGCATCCTAGCAGAGTACATGAGTTGCGGGATTTGGGAGAATTGAAGAAGAGAAGTGCTGATGGGGAAGATTTTTCGAAATCGATGAATGATCTACACGAACAGGTGAAATCAAAGTTGCAGGATAGCATTTAGAAATACAAACAACTGGCAGATTTAAAGCGATGAGAAGTACAATTAAATGTACAGGATGAATTCCTTGCATACTTATACAAAGAACAGTTTCCTAAGGGCGCATATTACAAGCTGAAATTTAAGAAGATTTGTCCTTATAAAATTTTGCATAAATTCTCATCCAACACTTATGAAATACAACTTCCACGAGATATAGGCATATCGCCTATCTTCAACGTGGCAGACCTATTACCATATACTGTTAAGCCAAAAGATGACAGTGTGGTATGGCCAAAATGGGACACCAAAGTTGGAGGCAGTTCCTGGATGAGGCAAATTCCTTCGGCTCAACCCCATGAGATCGAGAAGATTCATGACACACAGGTGGCGAAGAGGACTCGTAGGAAGGAGTATTTGTGATACCTCGTCAAGTGGAAGAACCATCCTATTGAGGATAGTTCGTGGCTTGACGCGGCACAGATACAGAAGGTAGGTTATTTTGTGGAGGAGCTCATGGAATGGAGCCATGACTTTTTATTACCCCGAGAGCCTGATGCAGGGGCATCTAGCTGACAAGTCATCATGAAAGAAGGTTATTTGGTCTCTGAGAGGACTAAAGAGGAAATTTCAAATGAACTCTATAGGTGTTTCTTTTGTTGTTATTTTAATTTCGTAAAGAAATAGTATTTAGGAAGGTAGAAGTTTAATTAGACAAACTATTGCAAATAATTATTTTTATTTTCATGTTAACTTTTACAGATTGTAACGTAGGGAAACAAACAGTTTTAGAACTAAAAATGAACTATCAAAATGTAAGCAACAACAGTTAGGAGAAACTGTTTCCAAGCAACCATTGGAAAAGAGACAGAATGCATTGTAACAGGTTCAACCTTTTAGAAAGAGAAATAGAATAAAAAAATCTATGAGCACACAAGTTACATTTTAACATCCCACAATTTTCTATCTATCATTTGTTGAATTTCTTGATACAGTGAAAGCACATTCTCTGGTATCTATTCTACAAGCATATATACATATATTTTTCTACCTGTATTGATTAAACATATCGATAAATCAACAAAGAAATCTTGCAAATATAGCCACGGAAGACACTACAGAGATGAGGCCACATGGTTCCAGAATTACTAATCAAAATAATGAAAGGAGTTCCTGGAAGTTATACAAATTTCAAATAGCAAAAACAGAGACAAATAATACAGGTAATTTCTGAACAAGAAACCCTCTCTTTTTATTCACAAAAGTAACAACAAAATCTCTATTCAATATACATACAAACTGTTTGAAATAATGCTATACAAATCCAATGAATTTGTAATAATGGATGGGTTTAAAAACCCTGACCGAAAACAGACGTACAACAACTATCCTGAACATAAGCAATGCAAGTCTTATAGACTTAGCTACTTACTATCGGATAGTCAAAAAGTCTCCACAATAGATTACCCTAACCTAAGCCAGCGATAGAGATAAAAAAAGTGAACAAGATTGACAAGGAGCGACCCTACTTGGGTCTAGCCAACATCCCATAAAGCTGAAGCCAATACCTCCAAAACAAACCCACCTACAACTAAAAATGCCAACAACAAAGTATGAGGACTCCGTGACAGAGATAAAAGAAATGAAAAAAAATACATAGGCAAAGGGTTTGGACTTACCAGAGCGGAGATAGAGCACTTAGGTTGCAGTCGTGGAGGGTTCCTCTACTCATGAAGGAGCAAGTGAGTTAGAAAAAAGCGTGAAAAGCAAAGAAGAATGATAGCATAGAATGGGACCTTACCTTGCTGTTGAATAAGAAACTGTAGCCGAAGAGCCTAAGACCACAACCTGTCAAAGAAAGAGAGTAATATGACCAGAGAGCTCTAAGAATAGTTGAAGAGAAGAAGCGAAGAAAAGAATAGTCGCATAGTCCAGGAAAACAACCAACATTAACGACATACACAGATAAATTCATAAATCTTTTCAAGTAAGCTAATTTCCACTGCACAACAAAGTCGATTAAGCGCCAAGGTAGAGAAACAAGAAAAAACCAGTGTCAAGCAATAGTCTCTTACTAGACAGTGAGGCCGAACAGGTTTCCAGGTTGAAGACTGAACCAGAAAGCAAGGAACAACATAAAACTTATAGAGAAATCGAACAAAAAGACTACACAATGAAACCCTCAACCTCTAACAACATGACGAGCAAAATGACTAGGAGATAGGGTTTGTGGGTCCATTACCAAAGCGAGAGTGAGACATTCGAGCAGTGGACACTTGTCCAAGAACTACCGGCATAGGTACAAGTCTTAAATACCGAGAACCAAATAGTTATTAAATCATTATAATCAACCGCCAAACGAATCAATCACACAATCAATCAAATTGTTAATCATTTCAATCAATTTATATTCCTTTATTAAGGTTGGTAAGCGTAATCGAGGGGCTAGACCCATCATTGAGGTAGGCTATTGATTTGCACGGTCATTTCCAGTATCCTAAACATTAGTGTCTTCATTATGGTTCTCCTTAGAGTCTAAAGGGTAGTACTATCCAATTTTGATAATATCGGTATCG
>APFE030884549.1:0-36931 GCA_000404065.3 Pinus taeda | reverse complement strand
CTGATCATCTTATTTTGGTAGGCATTTGACCGAATGCATCATCATCAACACGATATGCTATACTTCCATATGATAGTTGTAAGTTAGAAAATATGACTTAATAACTAGTGATGTTAACTAAAGATTTGAACATAATGAATTGAGAAAAATAAAATGGGTTTTATGTAAGCTCTTGTACTGCAGACTAAATCCGCAGACACAAATCTGCCAATAAAAATTATATTGATACTAGATATATTTCCAATGAAGAAAAAAATTTAGAAGATTCATTTTAGGGGATGGTTATTTGTGCCATTACCTTGCCACTTTAATCTCAAATTGGAGAAGAAGATTTCGTACAAAATTGTTATAGTAGTAGTGATATGAAGCAAAATTTTAGAATACTAAGATTCAGTTATGTAATTCCATGGTAAAAGTCTATTTATGCTTAACTTAAGTTCAGGTTATTATTAAAAATCATATTACCCAATTCCCCATTATCAAATTTCAACTCAAAAAATATTAAAACCTCTAATAATTAAACAATTACAAAAACATATCATGATTTCATCTACATCAACAAACATCATTTGATGCATGAGCATTTGGCTCAGAAATATCACTGTATTATTTTAATAGACATAGAGGGTTTTGTGTTTTAAGGGAGTTGGTTTCCTCAGTATTAAATTAATGTAATAATTAAGGGTTTTCAAGTAAGTTTGTGAGAGATATTTAGAATAAGAATTAATTAGATATTGTGAAGATATTTGTAAATGTTCTCGAATGTAGGAGAACATGAGTGATGATGGTTGATTAGTGAGCACTAAGAGATTTTGAAATATTGTAAATCTTACATTAGGAATTGGTTTCATGATTTTTGGGATTAAAGAGAATCCTTAGGATTTAGTTGAGTTGTTGAGATCCCCAAGAGATCATTGAGAGATTTTAGGACTTGATGAGTAGATTAAGGATCTGAACTAGAAATGGGTTACAAAACCTTTTGTATAAATGTAAGCCTAAAAGACATAGAGAGAGTTAGTTACTTAGAGTGAGAATTAGAGTTCAAAGATGAGATAGGTTTGACTATAAGCCTACGAGTAAGAAAGGAAAAGGCCATTGATTAGAAAATCAGGCCATAGAGAAAGATTCATTATGTAAAGAATTATTTATAAAGACAGAGAATTCGATTTCTGAGTGGTGTCGTGTGTACTGATTAATGGAATTATAAAATGAGTGTGGATTAGAGTAATTCTACGTAACATAGGTTTGCAGGTGTGCAGAATCAGAGAAGAAGTGTAGAGAAGAGTGTACGGGAGAAAACTTTCAATGTTACAATGAAGGTATAAATACAGGGTTTCCTAAAACCTAAGGATTTATGAAGGAAGTGTAAAGGTGTAACAAAGTGGAGATCAAGATTAGAACAAGTGAAGACCATAAGGCAAGAATAAATACATAGATAGAAAGTGAATGGGATATTGCACAATAGGAAACAAAAGAACGTAATAGTGCACATGAGCCATTGGATCAGTCAGATCAGCGGATGAGATTGTGTGCAATAGATGACTACGATTAAGTCACACAAAATAAAGTCAAGAATATGAATGATAGAGATTAAACCGACATGTTAGTTGAATAGTGGCGTGGTCTTCATAGGCAGTAAGCAGTTTCTCGCGCGCCCTAAAAGTTGTACGTGGTATTCTACAACTTCATGCGATCACCCTTATCGGGCGACACATAGCACAAGAAAACTACTTTTCTCACACGACCTTGACTTGTTATCGCTCGTGCAAGTATCAATGCAAGATTGGGTGATAGCTGTTGGATCTGACGAGGCAGATCAACCGTGGAGATCAACCAAGCTAGTTGGCGATCGGGTGATGTGATAACCATCGGATTAAGGAATGAGATCGACGACAGAGGTTGAATGTGCTAAAGACAGCATCGATATATGTGCAAAGGTTTGTGGAATGGCGAAAAAGTAAGGTTTAAGTGTGGTTTATGAAATATTTCTATTATAATAGAAATAAGTGGAATCAAAATATTATGGTCTAATTTTGAGTTTTAGCCAAGGTCCAAATATTATGGAAGGGTTTATAAGGTCCTACTCAAAGGTTTATTAAAGTCTAAACTTGGGATAATTAGATGAAATATTTATGCTTAAGGAATTGAACTTTGATAAAGTGGGTTTTCATCAGATGTTATATTTCCACTAGTTAAACTTTTGCACGGGAAGGTTTATTTAAACAGGAACATTAAAATTCATGGGACATGTATATGACATGCATTTTATTTGCATACTATGGGTATATGCAGCTTAGGCTGCATCATTTTTGGTATTGGAGTTGAACAAGGAAATTCTCCGTGTAAGAATTCTTTGAGAAAAATTAGAATAGAGTTATATTTTGAAGGTATGTATACAGTCAAGAGGAGATCAGATTTTAAGTCTAACAAACAATAGGCACATAGAGATAAAGTGTAGCAGAATTTGCAGATGCAAAGAAACTGAGAACAATCCATTCAAAGTGCAGGTGAATGGTAGAACAAGATCTTGCAGAAGTCTTGAAGGTGAAATGATATGTTTTTGATTTAATTTGATTTGAAGATTGGAGAGTTTGTGGTCTTTATATTATCACAGAGGCGGCGACAAAAGAAGGTGAAAAGATTGCAACAACCTAGAGAAAGAAGTGCTCAATTGGTTCCAATGGAAAGAATCAGAAAGATACCGAAAGATTAAGCTCAAAGGAGAGAAGCTTAATTAGGTATCATGTAGCAAGGAGGACTTGTTACTACAGAAGTTTTGTTGTAGCTCACAGAAAGATCATAAAGACAATTCCACAAAGGATGTGGATAGAATTGCTAAGGGATGAAGGAAGTTGGTAAGAATTTCTGAGTGAAAGAAGAGGTGACCAGAACCTAATATTTCATTTGTGATTGAAATACAAGAGGAAAGTTGTGTTCTTAAAAGGTGCAGATGAGTTGAATCCTAGAAGGAGTGGAGAGAAGTGCTCAAAGACGTTCGAGAAAATAGTGAACCAAGTGCTTGCCAAAAGACCTAGTACAGAGGAAAGCTTGTTGAGGAAAGTGGCAGCAGGGGGGACTTGTTGTTGGAGAGGCCTTATTTGCAGTTCATAGTAAGTGAGTGAGAGATTCATGAAGATAGAGAAGGAGATGACTACTGATAGTCATAATAGTGATAACATAGGTTATGAGGAAGACAAAAATAGAAGAAAAGTGAAGAAGGAGGATGCTAAGGAAAAGAGAAAAAGAACGAGTCAAGAGGAGTGTGAAAAGGAGATTGTGAAGTTAAAAGAACAACTCCAGGTACTAAGTATGTTAGTAGAGGAAAACCAAAAATAAGGTTGGGTCTTGAGTAAAAATGTAGTGAAGTGGTCTAAGTTGCAAAGAAAGTTGCAACAGAGGTAAGTGAAGAGGCTAGTGGAAAAACTCAGAGAAGCTAAGTTGGAAATGGAAGTTTCCATTTATCAAAAAGAATAGGGTGAAGTTTTGGGTGAAGAAGAAAACTGGAGACCTATTGGAGATCTTATGAATTATTATGAGAATTCAAGACATCAAGGAAATATGATGACTGAAGCATCAAGTGAGACCACAAGGTCTTATGTTTTTAAGAATAATAATTTGTGTATGATCGATGGTATTGAAGGAGAAAAGAAACTTTGTGAAGATGTCTTCGAAATGGATTAAGATCTTGAAGTAAAAGGTGGCAAAGAAAATTTCTTAGGAGAGGAAGAATTTGAATGGTTATAGCAGAAAGAGTCTATGGATGAGTTACTTAATGAGAGGATACAATCATTTAATGAAGTCATAGAGATGGAAGATCAAGATATTATTTTGATGAAGAATGAAGGAATATTGTCTCATAGAGGTAATCTAATGAATTTGATTAATGTTATTGATGAAGAAAAAATGCAGGAGAATATTAATGCAGATGATCGGGTAAGGATAGCTCTTGAAGAAGGTTTACAGAGAGACATCAATGAAAGGTGTATTGAAGAAGAAGGACATCTACTGAAAGATGTTAATAATGTATAAGTCTATGCAAAATATTTAAGAAATGGAGAAAGGACATCTGATGATTGGTCACTAAAAAGGGAAGGTTTTGCAGAGGATGAATAGTCTTTTGAAGATGTCAAAATTATGGAAGAGTATCTTTCAGAATATAAATATTCTGAAGTAAAGAATGATGGAGAATGTCTCTTGAATGAGAAAAGAAGTGAATTATTGTAGCAGAAATAATTTAGTAAAGAATTGATGTTTGAAATTGTTACAACACAAGAACGATTTGTTCTAAAAGAAGGAGATGAAATTCAGTCTGAAGAGCTTATGTGTGAAGTAACAATTGAGACTGTTGAACCTTGTAATTTTCAAACTGATAAATTGTGTACAAACGCAGGAATTAAAAGTGATCATGAAATACTTATGAAGTGTCACAGAGAACTTGAATTACTCGAGTATTTACTAGAAAACCCAGAGTATGACAGTGTGATTACAGACGAAGGGGTTCACTACAATGGACAAGAGCAGAAAGACATCAGTGAGGAAGATGGTGTGGAAGAGAGATTTGCTAACAGTCACGAGAGTCCTTTGGAGAATTCTTTAGAGAGCTTGAATCAGCATACTAATGTGTAGATAGAGAAGGAAAAGGTAATCAAGCCTTATATTTCTAATTCTGATAATTGTTTTATGATTACAGGATTTGATGAAAATGAGATTGACATGCTCCAAGTTGAAGAGACAATTTTAGAGCTGAAGAAGATTGGAAGTTGCTAGGTTAGACATACTGATGAGGAAAAATAAAAACATGTGGATACCATGCTTGAAAAAGTTAAATTGATTGTCAAAATCAGTGAAGGAAATGAAGGACAATTACTAAGGGTTGTCAAAGAAGAGGAAGGAAAGTATGTTGGAATTGGTGAACATCATAGTAGTGTATTTGAGAGGAATCAAGTACAAGGGGAATTGGAGGACAATTTACTTTTTGAAAGTAAATTTATAGATATTGAACATAGGTTGTTTGGAAAATCACAAGAGGGTAAGGATGAAAGGGCGATAGTAAGAATTTGACAACTTCAAAGATAAGATAATGAACAACAGGTTCAAGATGAGTGTAACAACCCAAAATAAACATGTAATTAATTATATTAATCAAGTAATTTATAATTCAACATGCAACTATCAACTAATTAACATCAAAATTCAAAACTATGAGTAGAGACACTTACCTATGATTTTAGTTGAAGTCTGTTAACTGCAACAAGGTTTTGGGGACGACTTTCCACCCAACCATAGGCTCAATTGTGTAAAGTCTTGCTATAACTGGCCACCTTCGAGCCCTCGATCAATGTACTACTGTCAGAGAATCCTTTGCTTTAGAACACTATTCTCCCAAGAGAATGAATGATAGGATCATGGAATGATGGAATGCCTCTCATCTTCCCCACCATCTATTAAATAGAGCAAGTATTAAAAGGGGAACCACATGCACACATTCCATGTGTCACCATGTGCTTTCTTGTTTTATTCTTTTGTTTTTACTTTTTGATAGTTTTACTGATTTTTACTATTTTTCTTGTTTTATTTACTTTGTTTTTTCTTTTTGGTAGTTTTCCTGATTTTTTACTATTTTCTGTTTATTGTTATTTATATTTATTTATAGCATGTAATTAATTTATTAGTTTGTTATTATTTATTATTTGTTTATTATTCATTTATTTATTTATTATTATTTATTATTTCTTTATTTTATTTATATTATATTTATTTAATATTTAACATTTATTGGAACTTAAGAACCCTACTGACACACATTTCTGCCAATGAGATCGAGGGGGTTCGACGGTTCTACTCTTTAGGGTTTCTGGTCCATCTGCAACGGTAGATCTCCTCGGAATCCTGCAGACCTGCCTGATTCGACACCTTAGAGCCATCACAACGCAACGAAGAGTAGCCTAAGAACTAATGAATCCCCCACAGGGGGATTGCACAAAACCTCCCCCATTGATCAGTGATGAAAGGTAGAAAAATAAGGAAGGCAAATATCAAGAGGTTCAGAGTGGGGATCACGTGGATCTGAACCAGCAAGGGGGAAAAAAGAGGACAAAGTACAAACCAGAGTAAGCTCAACCACATGCAAGCCAGTAGCAACAGAATGGCCGAAAGTAGAATTTCCAAGCCAACGCATAAATGCTCAGATACAATGCATGCGGGATCACACACTTATCGGCAAGTTGATAGGGATATGGCTAACTAAGAAAGTGTTGCGAGGCTGGATAGCAGCGAAATGGAGCCCAAAAGGACACATCACATTGCAGTTGGGACCTAAAGGATTTTTTATAGCCATTTTTAATTGTTTGGAGGACAGAAATAGGGTAATGGATGGAGGCCCATATTTCTTCAATGCATTTGGATTGTATCTCAGAGGATGGGTTGAGCGCTTCAACCCTAACAAAGAGGACCTCACCTGGGCTCCTGTCTGGATTCGGCTTTACTTGCTTCCTATGGAGTATTGGGAAGAGGTCTCTTTACAAGAAATAGGTAATGCTCTGGTAGAATTTATCAAAGTAGCAGAGGAAACAAAAATCTGCAGATACACCTCTTATGCAAGAATCTACGTGTACATGAACCTCAACAAGGCGCTCCTGGATGCAGTAAGTTTACTCCATGACGATTATGAATGGGTTATGTTAATTGATTATGAACATGTCCCGTTTAGGTGCAGACGATGTCATGCCCTGGGTCAGCTATTCAGGGACTGCCCCCTAAATAAAAAATCCTCTCCTCCAAGCACCTTTGATAAGTCTGAATCTGATGGTTTCACCAAAGTATCCAACCGTAGAAAAAATCACAAGAAAGTAGCTTCAAATCCCAGGTGACCTCAAGCTACTGCTTCCAAGCCTTCAACGAGCAACAGTTTTGAAGCTTTAGCTAATGAGCCCGTGATCAATCTTGATAACCCAACTTCCCGAGAGCGAGGGGCTAAGAAGGATAAACAACCAATGCACACAGAATCCATAATGATCCCAGTAGATCCGATGATCAACGATCCCTTTTCTTTAGCTAAGCATAAAGCCCTAGAATGGTATCTTCAAGGAATGGAGGAAGACATTAGATAACCTGACTCAAGAATAACAGTAGAAATCAATGAAGAGAACAATGACTCTCAGTTCATGGAGGAGGACCCAGAAAATATAGATATCGGGGAACTAGACATTCAGGGCCTTGAGCAGGCATGCAACGCAAAGAATTTTGACAAAATTCCAGATCAACAGGTCGAGGATTTGGAGTAAATCTTATCAAGGGCACACAAGCAAAAATCTCTAGGTATTCAAACTGGGAGCCCTTGGGATGGAAGAGTCATCACCAAAGACATCAAAAAACGTGGAAGAAAAACAGATCTTCAATGCACAATCAGAATAGGAGCAAGGTTAGTGGAGTCCAACAGATACTCCAAGCTAACAAAGTATTACGAATACCTCCAAAACTCTTCCCAATGAAGTTAATATCATGGAATATCAAAGGGCTTAATAGCCCAGGGAAAGGAAGACTTCTTAAAAAAATGATAATGCAAGAAAAACCACAAATTCTCTTCATACAAGAAACAAAATGCAACTCAAGTGCAATAGAAAGGATTGCAGCAAATGTATGGCTAGGTGGACTTAATGTGGTTGTAGATGCAGATGGAGCGTTTGGAGGTCTTGAAATCCTATGGGATGCTCACTCTATAACACTCTCCAACATTCATGCAAATAAGAACTTCATCCAAGCAATATTTCACATCACAGGAACTAATACACATGGGCATCTTACCAATGTGTATTTTCCTCAGGAATCCATGCAAAAAATAGAACTCCTGAATGTCCTCTTGGAACTCAACTCGGCCAGAATTCACCCATTGTGGATAGCTGGGGGTGATTTCAACATGATTACCAGACTGGAAGAAAATAAAGGAGGCAGGAATAGCAGGAACCAAGATGGGATTCATCTCAAGGATTTCATTCAAAAGAATTGGCTTATTGATATGCCTTTCAGCAATGGTCTTTATACATGGGATAGTAAAAGAATAGGGATGCAGCAAATATCTTCTCGCTTGGACAGATTCTGAATATCAGACAATGCTATTCATTTAGGGGGCGACTTTGCAGTGTCAATCATGCCGATTGGGGGATCAGATCATTGGCCAATCTCGTTACAACGGACTCGGCCGGGAAGCACCATTCGAAGACCATTTCTATTTGAAGAGTTCTGGATGTCCCACCCGGACTTTAATAACCTAATCAAAACAAAATGGAATAATTTTATGCATTCTGAAGGAACGAGGATGTCTCAGTTTCAACAGAAGCTCAAGCATCTCAAAGGTAAGATCAAACAGTGGAATCATAAATCTTTTGGCAGCATAGCTCAATGCGCTCTCGATTAGGACATTAAATGCCTGCAACAGATGATCATAATGGAAGGCTGATCAGAGGAACTGTTAGAACAAGAAAAAATTCTTGAGTCACAAATCTTAGAAAGGGAAAAACACGAAGACATGCTATGGAGGCAAAAATCAAGAATAAAATGGCTTAAGGATGGGGAAAAAAACACAAATTTTTTCCACAGTACCACCATTCAACGCAGAATTAACAATAACATAACCCACATACTAAATGAGCAGGGGGATAAGCAGGAAACTCATGAATACATTGAAAGAGAATTTGTAAACTATTTCAAGAAGGCGCACCAAGAACCTCAAATAAATCAATTGAATGCTATAGAAAAAATCACTAGACATATTCCGAAGTTAATTACAGAGGAGCACAACCAACTTCTCCTTAGACTGGTCGAATTGCAGGAGGTTGAAGCAGCTATACACCAAATGAAAGCCGGGAAGGCACCTGGTCCGGATGGGTTCACTTCAAACTTTTTTCACAAGTTTTGGGACTTGATTAAAATGGAAGTATGGCAGGTGGTTGAGGAATCAAGATCTCTAATATGGATGTTCCCCGGATTGAATGCTACTTTTATCACTCTCATCCCCAAGGAGGCCCATCCTAGCACTCCTGATAAACACAGCCCATTGCGCTCTGCAACATTATATACAAGATTGTCTCCAAAGTCATTGCCTCCAGACTCAAATTGTTGCTCCCTCTAAAAATATCACCGGAACAATCTGGATATGTCGAAGGGAGGCAGACCACGGATGGTATTATTCTCACTCATGAAATAATCCTCTCCTTCCAGCAATCCAAGAAGCCAGGTATGCTCCTTAAAATTCATCTCTCAAAGGCTTTTGACAGTTTAAGCTGGTTGTACATTACAAAAACCCTTACTGCTTTTGGTTTTGCACCCCCTTGGGTTAGATGCGTTATGAGTTAGTTATCCTCCTCCTTTTTTTCTATCCCTATCAATGGTATCCCCTCTTCTCCCTTTCGACATTCATGAGGTATCATACAAGGAGATCCTCTCTCTCCTTTCCTTTTTGTTATTATGGCTGAAGGTCTAGGCCGAAGCATCAAGTAGGCTCAACACTCCCAGCTGCTCAAAGGCCTGTCTTTTCATAACTCCCCAACCAACACTAACGAGCAATTCATTGACGACAACATGATTTTTGGTCACCCCTCAGTCCAGGAGGCTTGGCAACTCAAATCCCTTCTTTCGGATTTCTCAGAAGCTTCTAGAGCCTCTATCAATAAATCCAAATCCCAAATCTTTTTTTTCAACATGCCTATCTGTATTCAATCTGCCATATCCCGCATCATAGGCTTCTCTACTGCCTCCCTTCCCTCATAATATTTGGGGGCTCCTTTAACAGCCTCATCCTTGAAGCACTCCTCTTGGAAAATTCTCTTAGAAAAGTTGGAAAACCGCCTTTCATTATGGACTCACCGAACCCTCAACATGGCGAGTCGGTTAGTTCTCATCAAGGTTGTTCTTCATTCCATGCCGCTATACATGTTCTCTATCCTGGAAGCTCCCAAATGGGTGCTAAAAGAAATCAAGCATCTTTAAAGATCTTTCTTATGGGGCAGCTCAGGTCAGAAACGTAAATGGGCTTTGGTTAAATGGGGCAATATCTGCCTTCCTAAAAATGCCGACGGAACTGGCCTTAGGGACCCTTCTCATAGCAATAAAGTCATAGGAGCATGTATCTGGTGGCGATGGATCACTATGCCATCCACCCCCTGGGCCTACTTGTGGACAGCTAAATATGCAAACAATCACCCTTCAGAGGAACCAATCAGAATATCAGAGTTAGGAATGGGCTCTTTAATTTGGAACTCAGCCAAGCAGCATAGGAGTTTAATTCAGCAGCATAGTTTTTGGGAAGTCAAGGATGGCAAGGATGCAAGGTTTTGGGAAGATTCCTGGCAGCAGCTGCCCAAGTTAAAGGACCTTCTTCATCCTATGAAAACACCGAAACAGAACCTACAAGACCACAACAAGGTAAAGAATTTCTGGAGATATTCCCCCATACAAGATACCAGGCAATGGTTAGAGGTACACCAAATCTTAAGAAATGGAACGGAACAAGATCAAAGAACTCTTCAAGCGGAATTAATGAGAAGGAAGATTCATTGCTCAGAGGAAAGAGATATTCTCGGATGGGGGTATGGAGAAAAGGGCTTATTCTCAACGAAGGAAGCTTACCATATTATAATCCAAGAGCACATGGTCAAAGATAACCTCTGGAGCAAAGTGTGAGATCTCACCAGCTGGCCGAAAGTTTCCACCTTCCTCTGGCTCCTTGGTCACAACAAGATTCTTACATTGGACAATCTCTGGAAAAGGAACTATCATGGACCCTCAATATGTCCTAATTACAAAAAAGAGGAAGAGTCCACAAAGCATCTTATGCAATCCTGCATCATGGCATGTAAACTCTGGGAAAAAGTAAGTTTTTGTTGCCAAAAGGATGGTAGAATTCAGGGATATGTCATAGATACGATGCGCAGCTAGGAACAAAACCCTTTTCAAAGAAAGATATTAAATTTCCTCTGGAAACTTATTCCGGGCTTCCTCATGTGGACAATTTGGAAGGAGTGAAATCGAAGAATCTTCAAGGACCAATCTATGCCGATGGAGAAGCTCTGGAAATTTATGTGTCAAAATATCAAAGAATCCATATCTTTGCATACCTGGTGTCAGGAGGATCTCCCTTCTATACCCCAAGAACAAAACATATGGGCCAACTTGAACATTCAATGGCATCAAGAAAACATTTCCCAAAGAATTCAGCCTCAGATAAACCATTCGCCTGAAAAATGGATTCCACCTCCCAAAAATATTTATCAGTGAAATTTTGATGGGCCCTTAAAAGGAAATCCTGGAAATTCTAGCTTTGGAGGTACTTTTAGAGATTTGAAAGGAATTCCTCTTCTAACCTTCTTAGGCTCACAAGGATGGGACACCAATAACTCAGCGGAAATAGAAGGTCTTTGGCAAGGGCTCATACTCGCTCAAAATTAGGGATCCTTTCCTCTGATCATCGAAGGTGATTCTTAGATCATCATTAACATGGTCACCAAAATCATGCAAGGCACCCCTTCAAGCAAAGTAAGTAGCAGTTGGAGAATGGAAAGGCGGTAGGAACTCATTGAAACTTGGCTCATCCATCACAGGGTGATCACTCTTAAGCATATTAGATGGGAGGGGAATAAAGTGGCGGATCTTTTAGCAAACTTCGGAGTGGAATGTGGTGTTAACCTTCATACAGGCTCAATTACAGGTGTGGTCTTTGATTCCCAACTCAAAGAGTTTCAAAATAATGTGAAGAAGGAAATAATGCAGGAAGGAGAAGAGCACCCAGATGCGGGTGATTCATTTCATAGTAAATGAGTTCATTTATGAATGTCGACATAGTGTCGTGTAGCCTGAAGTGGAGCGCCCTGTCTCCAAGTTAGCGTAAATCCCAAGTTGGTTCACATTACTTTTATTCAAATAATCATGCAGGTTGATTTAATGCTCCTCCTCAATAGTTACATGGTCCAGATGGTTCTATTCAGGCAGTTCGCAATCCCTCCATATATGGTTTGCTATTCGGCTTTTTGTTGTGGTCCATCCCTTTTGAAGCATCCTTGCCGAGGATACACCTCTGCTATCAGTGATAAGCCCAAGCATATTCAAGTGCCTGACTTCCATTGTTATTCCCCATCTGGCTGCCACTGCTCTGGACATGCAACCTATATTCTCTACCGTTTGTTTTATCCTTGTGTTCCTACTTGGTCCAGTATTCTTTGGTTCTGCAGAATCACCATGGTCCAGCAAATATTGTTCAGTCGTCATGGTGGGAGCCAAGGAGGAGGAGGTCGTAGGGGATATTAGTCTTCTCAGCCTGCCCCTCATGCCAGGACGCCCCATCTAGTCCCTCCCGCAGGACACTCCCGTATCATGTGTTTCAGAATTTAAATTTCAGCTTCTAAAGCAGTTTAAATTGGCCAATCATTTCTGCTAACATTTCCATTATCTTCATGGAGGAGGAGTCCTCTATCCCTGTCTTTCCTAGCGACATGGCGAAATCTTCTCAGGAAGTTCTCAGAATCATGGGTTGCCATGGCGCAAAGCAACAACAGGGAAAGATTGGTTAGACAAGCAATCAAGGTGGATTGCAAGAAGCGGATAAGGGAACTGAAGGTAGTTCGAGTAGTGATCCTATGGATATGCAGCAAGGCAACAACAACCATGGCGCGTCGGCATCGTTGGAAGACGACGCATGTTCAACCGGCTCTCCTCAGGCTGTGAGTCTCCCAGGTTGCAGCGGCGAGGGCGAGGTGAAGCACAGTGAAGATGCTAGGTATGGCAATGAATGTCTGGTGGAGGAAGTGCAACTGGACCAAGATAGGCTCATTTGATGACTCCTGTCTGCCTTCTTAGTACTCTTTTTGTTTTTTTTTGGGTCCAACAATTATATGGTGTTGTCGGCCCGGTCAGGAGTTTTTCACTCCGTTTTTGGTTATGTACTTATGGTTTGGAAGCTGGAAAATATTACTCCAAATTGGATGTATGATCACTGTAAATGGTCTCCCCAAATATGGGATAGCTCTGTCAATTTTAAAGGCATGCAGGTCCTATATGTTGAGGCTCATTCCTCCTTGTAATTTTACTGTTACCTTACTTTAATAGATTTAGCATTCACTAAGGAAAAAAAATATTTAACATTTATTATATTTATTGTTTATTATTTTTATTATTTATTATTAAGGGATATTAGAATGAGTGGATAGAGTACAATAACAAATGGTAGAGTGTACAAACTCAAGGATGTGCCAGAGATAGAGATTGAAGAATTATGGCAATTAATGATGAAGCAGTCCAGATGGAGGAGATTGACAACAACAAGAAGAATGATAAATAAGAATTTGAAACTAATTGACAAGGAGAGGAAGATGAAACAAAACACAACAAACATACATCAGAAATAAAGGAACATACCATTCAGACAACTACAAACTAAATTTTGGGACCTTGGAGGTTTTCTATCAACATACAAGAACACATGATCACAACATCACGAATGTTTCAACCTTGAGATTCTGATGCAGGAGCATTCAGCTTAGAAATATCATTGGATTTTATTAGACATAGGGGGTCATGTGTTTTAAGGGAGTTGGTTTCCTGAGTATTAAATTAATGTAATAATTAAGGGTTTTCAAGTAAGTTTGTGAGAGATATTTAGAATAGGAATTAATTATATATTGTGAGGATATTTGTAAATGTTCTTGAATGTAGGAGAACATGAGTGATGATGAGTGATTACTGAGGATTAAGAGATCTTGAAATATTGTAAATCTTAGATTAGAATTCATTTCATGATTTTGGGGATTAAAGAGAATCCTTAGGATTTAGTTGAGTTGTTGAGATCCCCAAGGGATCATTGAAAGATTTTAGGGCTTGATGAGGAGATTAATCACCTGAACAAGAAATGGGTTACAGAGCCTTTTGTATAAATGTAAGCCTAAAAGGAATAGGGAGATTTATTTAGTTAGTGTGAGAATTTGAGTTCAAAGAATAGATAGGTTTGACTACAAGCTTACGAGCAGGAAAGAAAAAGGCCACTGATTAGAAAATTAGGCCAGAGAGAGAGAGATTCATTATGTAAAGAATTATTTATAAAGACAGAGAAATTGATTTCTGAGTGGTGTGGTGTGTATTGATTAATCGAATTATAAATTGTGTGTGGATTAGAGTAATTATACGTAACATAGGTTTGCAGGTGTGCAGAATTAGAGAAGAAGTGCAGAGAAGAGTGTACGGGTTTACACACAGAAATTACTGGAGAAAATTTTCAATGTTACAACGAAGGTATAAATGAAAGGTTTCCTAAAACCTAAGGATTTATGAAGGAAGCGTAAAGGCACAACAAAGTGGAGATCGAGATCTAAAAAAGTGATGACCATAAGGCAAGAACAAATACAAAAGGAGAAAGTGAATGGGCTATTGCATAGTAAGAAAAAAATAAAGTAATACTGCACAGGAATCGTTGGATCAGTAAGATCAATGGACGAGATTCTGTGTGATAGATGGCTACGATTAAGTTTTTCAAGATAAATTCAAGAAGATGAATGGTGAAGATTAAACCCATGTGTTAGTTGAATAGTGGCACGGTCTTCGTAGGTGGTAAGCAGTTTCTCACACACCCTAAATGTTGTAAGTGGTATTCTACAAATTAACGTGATTACCCTTAGAAGGCGACATGTAGCATGAGAACACTACTCTTCTCGCACTACCTCAACATGTTATCATTCGTGCAAGTATCTGTGTGAGATTGTGTAATAGCCATTGTATCTGACGAGGCAGATCAATGGTGGAGATTGGCCAAGCTAGTTGGCAATCAGGTGACGTGATAACTGTCGAATTAAGGAGTGAGATCGAAGACGAAGGTTGAATGCGCTAAAGAGAGCATTGATATATGTGCAAAGGTTTTTGGAATGGCAGAAAGGTAAGGTTTGAGTGTGGTTTATCAAATATTTCTATTACATGGGAATTATAATAGAAATAAGCAGAATTACTGGATTATGGTTTATATTTGAGTTTTAACCAAGGTCCAAAGTTTATGGAAGGGTTTATAAGGTTCCACTCAAAGGTTTATTAAATTCTAAACTTGGGATAGTTAGATGAAATATTTCTGCTTAAGGAATTGAACTTTGATAAAGTGGGTTTTCATCAGATGTTATATTTATGCTGGTTAAACCTTGGTCACAGGAAGGTTTATTTAAACAGGAACATTAAAGTTCCTGGGACATGTATATGACATGCATTTTATTTGCATACTATGGGTATATGCGGCTTAGGCTGCATCATCATTAAAGATGGTGAGTTCAGGGGATTGGAAAGAATGTTGGATACAGTGACTATGTTTTTAATTTTTTTATGATCCACCATAGCACGATGGGACCATCAAAAACCCCAATAAGTAAAAACACATATGAAGTTCGATTTTATGAAATGAGGATAGGGGGATTTAATAATATTGGAAATAAGATGTAGCATCCACTCACCATAATATTTTTTTTAATTAACTTTACTTAATATTTCATATAATTTTTTTTATTATAGTTGAGACTAGTTATATGGTTTGCTACATTATGTAGCTCTTTAAGTATCATATCACTGAAATAATTTCATTTATGACTAATGCTCATACCATATTTAAATGTGTTGTTGTGGAACCTATCATATAGTGGAAATTCATATTAATGATTGACCTTAATTTATTTTTTCTTGGAATATGCATATTGCAATGGTGGTTAACCAATACGATAACATTATATATTGCTAGAACTTCTTTATTTCTTCATATGATTTAAGTGTTTGACGATGTGCTATTATTAAGATTGTAATATATAGTCTTGTTAACCTTAAATTATGTTGTTTATTTGAATCTCTTGAATCTCTATGCATTTTCATTTCTAGATTATTCTATATGTCACATGGCTTGTACTAACACTAGTGAGGTGTCGATAGATTCAGCCCTAGATTGCTAGGGCTTGGATCTAACAACTAGGAATGGTAAGGTTTGGTTAAGGGGTGTAACCACCCTTCTCACCTACCACATTTTCACCCATTGTGCATTCGACAGCGCTCTGCTTCAATGATTCAAACCCTCATTCAATATTTTGTTTAGCGTTATAACGTGTATGATGGTGCAAATGATACATATATTATCTCTTTTTTTCCTCTTACACAATCCTTTGTAGATTTAGTTTAAAGACGATATAGTTTATAGATAATAAGGTTTATTACATTTTTAGGTTTTGGGAACAAAAGGTTTTGGCAATGCATCATCGTTTAGCCCAAGTTGTGGCTTATGAATTCTCTTGTTCTACGGATAAGGAAGGAAATTCTCCTCCATTTTCTTATGGTTCATAGAGTATCATTTTTCTTTCCTAATATGGGTTACACCTAAATTATTTTATCCTAATGTAAATTTTATTTCCAGGTTGAGAAAACTAAGGTATACATAGTTCCCATCCTCCTCCAACCCTTCTAGGCAAATTTAATACCTTTACTTCTTTTGATACTTGTTAAAGTACTAATTTTATTAGGAACATCCTATTACAGGTAGAAGATTGCATGGACTTGAGATTACATAGGTAATCTATGGAGTCTTTGACATGGGTTATTTATTAATTTGGGTTTTTGTACATTCTCACTTGGTTATACATTTACTAACTTGTTGATTTTCTTATCGTTGTTAGATTTGATTTCAATAGTAGTTCCTCTGCAAATTTTGGGCATATTACAACTATAGTGGGCTTAGGGTTTTCCAGGTTCCTTTCATAACATTAATTTATTATTTTTCTTTCTAGGTCTAAAACAAGTTTCAATCTAAATATTCTCCTTGATGGAATCAAACCTGGGTTCTTTTTTTCATTACATTTTCTTATAAAGATTAAATAGATGGTCGTGCGACCTCAAACCCTTATTGGGTATTCCCTTGAATTTTTGTAACGTTTAGGGCTCATGTTTGTTGAAATAAAGAATTGTTGATAGGGGGGATGGATTAGTAATTAATAAACTATTTTATTTTTCTTATTATGATTTTAGTCCCTTCTTATATTATTTTAACTTGTGAGAACATTCATTCACAAATACAATGAGCCAAAGATATTTGACTCACACAAGCTCAAGCAAACTTCACATGAGAAACACACATTCGACACAATGTTTTTCATGTGGAAAGCAAAAGAGAAAAACCACCAATTTGTTATTTGTTTATGATGTAAATTAAGCATGCACTTAATTACATCTATTTGTTTGTGATCACCCACTCACAGGGGGTGCCGACCCACTTTGGTTAGAAAGAACCAAATTTCCTACAGGCACCAACCTCTTTAGTATGCAGGAACAAACCTGCCCTTGCCACTATTCCACTATTTCATACAATTTTCAAACTCAAAATAGAGGCATACAATAATATGAGTAAAATAACAACAATGGTGACCTGCAGATTCAACTTCTGCACTCTTCCTTCTATGCCCACTTGCAACAGATCTCCTCTCACTGCTCACATCAACACTTCCTCTGCACTTTGCTTTCACTGTCAAGGGATCTTCACCGACTGCCCTCAACACTACCCTTGTAACTCTCCACAAATTCCTCACATTGCTCTTGCCACTATATTTCACTATGTATTCTCTGGTGCTTCAGCCTCTCTACTTCAATGCACACTATTACAACACCTCTCTCTCACAAATATGCTCTCATTCCCCATATTTTCCATTACTAGTGATGGTTTTATTCTACTGAGGCATATTACACATGGAAATCTATCTGCATCGTCTTGCGGCTGCCAATCTGTACATAGGCATGGGTTAACTTTTCCCTCTTGCATATGGTGGGCTCCAATATTGCAACGATAATGCTGCAACTCCTGGAACTCCTTTCTTTACTTTTATCAACCCGGTAGTTCATAACAAACTTGGAAGCAACAATGCTATATGCACAAGTACGAGCTCTTGCCACGACTGTCACTTGGTCAGTTGGCACAAGTCCTCTAGGAGCTTAAGCTAACTTTTATGAGCTCTTAGAAGAAGCTTTTTAACTGATGGATGAAAGCTAACTCAAAGGAGGCTAATCTACTTGCAGAAAGAAACTAAAAAGATGAAAAGAAATGCAAACCCTAGCTTTACCAACCAGCCCTAATGATGCAATAAAAAGGATGAAAGCTACTGAAAAAGATGCCATTGATTCTTTGGAAGGTTAAGTGCATGTGTCTAAGCTACTTCTAAAGTGAAATCTGAAAATAAACATCTTTTTGTACTTTTGAGTAAGTTGGCAGAATTATTATGCATGTGCTTTAATTGTTTTTGACTATGTAGAGGTGGATTGGTGAAAGGAAATGCTTGCAGGAGGTTGGGAAGGTTAGAAGAGGGCCTAAGGGGTCCCTAGCACCCTTCCAAAGATTTTCACAGTGATCAGATCTCAGGAAACCACTTTCGTGAGCTTCTACAGGAAGTCTGCAGGGGTTCTACAGGATGTACTGTAGCTTCTACAGGATGTTACGAAAGGGAATTTTGAAGGGTTGATGGTGGAATAAAGGTGAAGAAGTGGGTATGGAGGTGAGATAAGTGTGTGAGGAGGTCTAGTACTTGGTGATTGAGGATGAGGAGTGGTTAAGGCAATCGGATTTGGTTCAAGGATGGAGAAGCAATGTTGCGCAAGAATGTAGGAACTAGGGCAAAGTGAGAAAATGTGGCAAATGAGAGGAAACGATCTGAGTTAGAGGATTAAGTAGGTTGCGTTGATGGTGTAAGGGTAGGTGAGGTGGTATCATAGGTACTCTACACTTTATTTTCCAAAACTAACCAACAAAGACTAAGAAAACCAAAGATCTAGCTATTTTGACCTACTTTGACCTAGAAACCATAAGCATGATGAACAAACGTTTATTGGCAGCAATTCATGTGAAAAAACTATGGAAACCAAGCAAGAATGGATCTAAGCATGTAATCACAATTGGAACCAACTTTTTCAACTATGAATCTAACACTAGAAAAATTGCATGAAGAAGCAAGAACAATGTTTTTATGGTAGCATGGACACCTTGGTCTCAACTCATGGTCCCAAGGAGGGAGAGGTGAGATTAGCGGTTTCTTGGTAGCCGTTTCTAAAGATATTTTCTTTTACCAACCTATTAAATCAACTTAAAACATGAGAAACTATTTCTATCAGCAAAAATGAGCTAAATAACCAAACAAGATTGTAACCTACTAACAGAAATTAGTTAAAGGCAACAAAAAACATATAACAGTACACAGAGGAGGTCCTAACACTGGGGTTGGGCCCAACCCCAAAAGCTACAGGCTCCTAGAAAGAAGCTTAGAACTGAAGAAAAATGAAACTGATCTCCATTATTCAGAAAATAACCATGTCACAGAAATATTTATATCAAAAGCTCCACAAATGAGCAAAAATAGAGCAGCACTAGAGTTCACAATAAAAATGTTCCAAAAGTAACCTATGAAGGATAGAAGCCTTCCTTCTCATACACTACGAGGTCTTCCAACAACCCTCCTTAACTCAAGGGGCTCAGCTGCTCAAACTGCCAGTAAACAGTCACTTTTCACAAAACTGCTCGGCTGCCCTTGGGAATCATTTTTGGTGGCCTGCTGAACTCCGAGATGAGGGTGGAGAATTCGAGGAAGGGGCCTTTTAGTGCAGGAGACACCCTTCCTACGAATCCTCACCCTTGTTCCCTCATGTTTGGTTGTCATATGGCTCATAAATGCTTGGTCTTGGTCCAAAAGTTGTCCAAAAATTTGCAATAACCACGTGTTAGCCTTCTTGGTAAAGTGACTATCCTCATTCATTCAATTAACATAAATATACTCAAAAACATGCATGAACTATGACAAATGGTGGATTGGTGAAGAACAATTAGGCAAAACGAGCCCAATAAGTTACCCTATTTTGGGGCTCATCATCACCCCCCTCCTAAAATGGGTTGCTCATCCTCTGAGCAACTAATCTAGCTCATTGTCCTTGATTGCTTTGACCACCTCTCTCACATCCCAGGCTTCTGAGGTGATTTCTTCTTCCTTGTCATGAAATCTTGCTTTTCTTTCTACTTCCTCCCACTGCCTGTGTTCCTCTTCTTCTTTGACTCCTTCTAGTAGTCCTAAGAGCAACGGAGGACTGTACTTTAGGCCGATCCAGCTGGCCTGCAGAGTTTGCATTGACTGCTTATAGAGGGGTACTCTTGCCAAGGCTTCCCTCATCCTTGTTGGGGTGTAGTATTCTCTTATTTTTAGACTATGGGACAGTGTGTTCCACCTTCTTGTGCAAGCATGCATGCAGCTATCCCCCAACAGTCTTTCCATGTCCTTGAAATAAGCAATAGCTTGAGCTTGCCATACAATGTAGTTTGGTAGAGCCTGAGGGTTATTAGCCAAGTGTTGGTGGGCATATATCAAGGCTGAGGGATCTTTCGGCCTTGCTCTGATCATGAGTGGCTCCCCTAGCTCCCTCTTCATGAGATTTCGAATCTCTGCTACCCTTTTTCCCTCGTGGCTTAACCAAGAGGCCATGGCCATAAGTTGCACATCACCCACTGCAGCGTTCGGGTCCCACAGATTCATGTTAGGAAGGGACAGATTGTGTAAATAGAACTCTGATAATTTGGCCTTATCCTCTACTGAGCTACTATCACATAAAGCCATGAATTGATGGTAATTTTGAAATGGAGTGGTGCCCCTTTGGGCCAAGGTGTTAATCTGGAACTGCAACCATTGATCATTAAGGTATAAGGCATATGACTTGGCTGGTTGCCGACATTGCAAAGCTTCTATTTCCCAGTTGGCCATGCAGCACTAAATGCTTACCGATAGAGTCCCGAATGATCTTATTTGTTTTGACTCCTTTGGATTTCCTTTTTTTTCTGGCAGCAGCTAGAGCATTTGATGGAGGCTCAACAATATTGCCTCTCACATGGTCCAACACTCCTTGATCTTCTAAAGTCAGATTGAGAGACATATTCCATTCGTGATAGTCAGACTTCTCTCGGAGCTTGTATTCTATGGGGAAGAGTGTTGAGGACCCCATAGTTCTTTGAGGATAGCCTTGCCAATCTTCTCTTCGGTGATTGCTCTTACTCTTGCTCAGGATTTGTCTTCACCTCAGCTCCAATACCATGTTAAGTTATGGTATGTTCTATGCTTAGCGCAGTTTACTTCTTGTTATTATTATTATCCACATATTAGCAATCACATGTACATTAAGTAAAGTGTAGATAGAACATTAAATGATCGACAAAAACCAAGCCAAGACAAGAGACAGAAGATGTGGTGGCTAGCCAGGGACAAACCCCAATATGGGGAAACCCTTTGATCAAATCTTCTTTTATCTTCAATAATTTAGCAGAGAGAAATAGTACAAAAATATGATTTGCATTTGTAGCAGCAAATCCTAGATTAGCCTTAAGCTAGGGTGGACAATATCTTGCAAACCGACCATCAGATTGCCTTGATTTCTTCACCAAAATATACAGCCTTCTAACGAGAGTCAGTTCCACCTACAGTGTAGTTCTGAGAGAGAGTCTGATGGTCAATGCTGGTCAAACTTCTGATCTGCAGTTGCAGCCCTAAATTATGCATCCTTTCTTCCACACGTGTGAGAGAAGAGTTCATTTCTACACAATAGGAGAAGAGCGTCTTTTCTGCGTGCGCGCGCGCGGGAGAGAGAGAGAGAGAGAGAGATGAGATGAGATGTGAGTGTGAAAATGAGGAAAAGACCTCCTGTATTTATATACAAATGTTGATGATGAATAGATGCATTTGTTGGGCTTTTGAGCCTACATGAGTTGCTGGT
This sequence comes from Pinus taeda, assembly GCA_000404065.3. Lineage (NCBI taxonomy): Eukaryota > Viridiplantae > Streptophyta > Pinopsida > Pinales > Pinaceae > Pinus > Pinus taeda. The sequence goes on along the minus strand of APFE030884549.1, from coordinate 15,151 downwards.
TAACTTGATAATTATTCTGTAATCAAAATAAATTCATATCTCCATAAACAATTATCGAAATCGGATGATATTTAGATCAATCCTACACCTCTCGATGAGAGAAATCTAGGAAAAATATTATCAGCCATGAATAAGGTGACCCACATGGAGTTTAGCCCTAATTTCCAATTTTAATAGACTTGGATCCAAGTTCAGAGTTAGCTATAATAACCAACAAAACCCTACACTATCGTCCCTTTCGGAAACAATATTCTTAGCATAGACTGCAGTCTCACCTAAGGAAATATTGGGGGATGCTAGAACTAGGTTTTTGCATCCAAAAGGCTATGTGATGTAGCAACAAGGAATTTCCTTAAATTAGGGCCCTATTTTGCCTCTGCGAACTCTTATATTCCAAATCACGAACTTAAAGTGATTTCTACTTAATTAGATTTACGAGCTTCGCTTAAGTCTTATTACATGCATAAGCTACTAAACCAAAGTAGGTATGAACCTTCATGATGCAATTAAATAAATATAATAGAGATTTGAATCATAACTAATCATAAGCACACAAAACATATTAATAAACACAAAACAAACATATTTTCTTCAAATTTCATTTATTACTTCAAACCTTCAATACATACACATCCTCTGAAGTTGCGCACACAATTGCAAGGTCTCGCACACTCAGTTGCGTGCTTACCAAGCTCTCCATCCACTCAGCTACACGACTTCCCCTTTGGCATAATACTAAAATACAGACAAAATAGACTCAAAATCCCATTCATGAACTAAGGCTGACTTCTAATGACTCCTAGATGACTCCCTTTTATATCTTTTACATTACATTACCATGGTCCGCAAACCATGGGTGGAGTCCATTGTATCATCAAAAAAACCCATCCATTTACAAAATAAGGGGATTTGATCTTCCTAAAATCCCCTTCCAACTCTTAGTGTTCCGTGTGCTCATCTCCTCAAATTGTGGAGACTTTACAATAATATAAAATTCAAAACTTAAACAAACTTGGACCTATGGGTCCCCATCCCAATGTGGGGGCACCTTCTCTTATGATGGTTTTCCATGTAGATAGTGTGTATGGTGTTTAGGGTTTCTTCTATGATAAACCTAGATGATTAGGTGGTTTTGGTAACATGTCTATACTTCTGGCTAGAGATTTACTGGGTGAGTAGCATGGAAAATTTTAGGGGCGAATGTTCGCCTTTGGAGGGGTTTTAAATTTTTAGTGGCCAAATATTTTGTATGATAGTACATTTTTACAAATCACCTCAAATAGCCCGCCTTATTTTAAGGGAGAGAGTAAGAAAGGTAAATTTAGCCCTTGAAATTAGGAGTTACAACCTTCCATTCACCCTAATTTTGAAGAATAGGTTTTATTTAAGTGAATCCTATGGGCCAAATACCATATTTATAAAAGAGGTATGGTAAATTAATAAAAATATAAATAAATGAGAGGTATGGTAAATAAATAAAACATTTTTTATATTTACTCCATAAGTCACCTTATATACATGCAAGGGTGTAAACAAATAAAAATATAAGTGGAGGTATGGTAAATAATAAAACTTCTTTTTATACTTACTCAAAATGTATGGTAAATAAATAAAAATGTAAATAAACTAGACGTATGGTAAATAAATAAAATCTCTTTTTATATTTAGTCCATAACCCTCGTTTTTTACTTAAGTGAATCCTATGGGCCAAATACCATATTTGTAAAAGAGGTATGGTAAATTAATAAAAATATAAATAAAGGAGAGGTATGGTAAACAAATAAAACATCTTTTTATATTTACTCCATAAGTCACCTTATATTTACGAACACTCAAAAAATGCCTTCTATTTAGGTGAAACCTATGGGCAAAATACTATGGGACAAATACCATGGGATAGATTATCATTAATACCATGCAAAAAAGCATTATTAACCCTAATATTAGTATTACTAAAAATAAAAATGGCACATGGTATTGACCCATGGTATTCACCATAATGGAACATGGTATTGGCCCATGGTATTCACCTGGAATGTAGCCTATCTAAATGGGGGAGTTAAACTAGCATAGATCCACCTTTACTCTGGATCTACTAACCTCCAAGAGGTATCAAATATTGTGATATGCAAACTAGCATAGAGTGAAAAAATATTTGATCCCTCTCTGGGCTTAGTGGATCAAAAGTAAAAATGGATGTTGTAATTTAATGTATTTTTGGTTAAAATAAAAAAATAAAATAAAAATCAACTATTAATTTTATTAATTTTTATAAATTACTAATAGTAATTTTTAAGCTCCAAGTTTATGATAACCCATGGTATTGACCCATGGTAATACCACGGTATTCATGTGAGCATAGACTATTTAAAGGCGAAATTTTATCATCTTAGATCCATCTTTCTGGGTCTACCAAGTGCTTAGAGGGATAAATAGATTTCATCCCCCTATGTGGAGTTAAGATGGATATAGGTTGGTTTTTATGATAATGAAGATATTAAATAGACTTAGGAATTATATTGTAAAAACACCTTAAGGTGAATGGTTAAAGCATAGACTTGGACAAGTATATTTGTATACTTCTGTTTTAAACTGAAACAAATCCAGGGCTAAAAGGAATGGATTGATTGCACTAGTCATCGTCCTATAACTTTCCAACATAGGCTAGAGTAAACAGATTATAATTTGTGTTATTTTTCTAACTGCAAACAGGAACATACTTGTGTATGGGCAGGGTGGTGGCTATGAGGTCCCTAGAAGTGATGAATTTGAATTTTTCTTGGTTTTATATATAGTATTAGATTTTTTCTCGTGCTTTCAGTGAATGACACAGGTGAATTTTATCCTACACCCACTAGGTTACGGCTATGTAATTTCAGTAATTTTGATTTCAAAATATATTTTAAAGAAATGCAATGATTTCATTTGTGTATTCAATAAACACAATATTCTAATGGAATTCTGCATTTGTGGTTTACCTATACAGATTCCATGGAGAAGTATTAGGGGTGTGAAACCAATTTTCCTCAAGCAGAAGCTTTAGTTTTATTCCTTTCTAGAAGCAGATACTTTCTTCCAACATTTTTGAGTTCCATGAAAATTTTGAAAGTCCTAATAGTATTCAATTATGCGTTCAAGAGAGACATAGTATTCAATTATGGGTTAAAGAGATCCACACTGAATGACCTATTGGCCTGACCTTCACTTAGTTTAAGACTATTCACTTGGAGAGGCTACATGTGCCCCCACTTCAAGAGCATAGTAAAGTCATGTATAACTTAGAGAAGCTATCTTTAGGCTTTTAGTGAAGATTGGAAAAATGTCTGGGTTCAATAACACCCAATCGAGCATTAAGCTTCCAATAATGCTAGATTTTAACCTGGAGCACTTTTGTGATTTGGAGGATATGCCCCCTCATATTTGTGACACATCTTCAGTTGTGAATTGGACTATTACTAACTGTCATTTCCTTCGAAAGTTATCTAATGACTTGGGGAACCTCAACTCTTTAAGAATGTTAAGGAAGGAAAGAAAGTACATTATGCTAAGTTCTCTTATGCTTTTCAAGTTTTTCTTGGATATCTACAACATTTCACGTAGGAAACTACATTCTGTTAATGAGAATTTGTCTTGACAGAAAGGCCCAATTTGAAATTCTAATGCTTTCAAAAAAACATTGTATAACTGTAATGTTTGTAAAAGGAAAGTATATTTTTTCAATTTAAGTATCATGATCCATATTCCAACTTATTTTTCAGTAACCCACTAGGATTTGTAGCTTTGAATAAATCCATGTCTTTTGATAAGATACTCTTCCAAATTATAATGCAGTTTCCTTTTGGCAATAACCACATACAATGTCTTGATTTTGTTATTGAGAAAATAGAGGTTGCGAAACAAGCCTGTGCCATACAAGAACTTGATTCATTGATGTAACAATGTCTTGATTTTGTTGCTTGAATATAGGGGTTATGCTTTACTATTTCGTAGAATTTCTTACAATCTTTCCATAAGTATTGATTTGTAATCTCAGTCACTGGGGGATGACAATAATGACAAAGGTAATATTCCATGGTTTGAAGTTCCCCTCTTACTAAATATTTAAATATATCACCACAATTTAACTGTTAGTTAAAGGAATTGTATTTGATTTGTAAATAATTCATTGCTTGATTTATAGATTTTGATTTTTTCCCTTTCTTATTTTTTTCTCAGATTTGGGATGAGATATCTTCCAAGATTTGGGTTCCCTAGTTTCCCCACCATAGCTACAAGGTTCAGATTCTATCATTAAATATTCTCGGAATGTTACAACTTTTCCAGTAAGTGTGCTTTGAAACATTGTTGTTGCTTTTCCATGGTGTTAATGCAAATAAGCACTACAACTAGTGCAATTATTTAGATTAAGTGTCGAAATCTACGTGGTCTTGTAATGATGGAGTGATTGTTTTCTAGCTACTAAGGCCATACACATTTTTATCTCTGATGTTGTCCTGAGATATTCAAATTCAGAATAAGAATTGAGGTCTTGTTTCCACTGTAGATTTCAGTCAGTTTCTTGAACGTAATATACAGTAGATTATCTTTTACTAATAAATTGTGGATGTGATCCCTCCCAGGAAAGGACATTCAAAGTGACTTTGATTTCACATTGATTTGTCAAAACATCCACATAGGAAAGGAGATTCAAAGTGACACTGATTTCACACTGATTTTTCAAAATGGAGGCAAGAGAAAAGGAAACTTTGTATTCAACAATGCTCTTAATTTCATATGTACATGCACAGACATATTAGTAGAAAATATTGAAGGGTTGCCTAAGTAATATTTTCCATTCCACTACATTATTTACAACTTGTAAATAAATAACTCAGAACAATTCATTACACTACTTGTTATTCTTTATTAATCAGTGGTTAAGATTTTGATATTGAACTAGCTAAGATTTTTCTTCCTTTTGTGAAATTGTGTGTTCTATAATGTTTCTTTTCCATTCACTATGTATAGCATATAAAGTGTGTCTAATGGAGTAGGAAGATTGGAAAGTCGTGTGATCCTTGAACTATGTTACAAGGCAGAAACCCAATGGGGCAGGGTAGGTGCATCCCCACAAAGGGGTCACAAATACCAAAGTTGGTATTGGTTAGTGCCTTGAGCTAGAAAATTTCCTTTACCCTTGTACTAACAATGAATCTGGAGAGGATTCTAATATTATCTTTATAAGATTTATATTAGTTAATATTGATGAATAAAATTCATGAGACATGAGCTAGGATGTCCTTGCAAGGTGGTTGTTGATTATTGGAAGCTATGATGGCCATTATGTCAGGCTAGGTGGTCGCCCTCCCTCGATCGTGAGCATGATTGTGATCAAGATGGAAGACTTCATTGTCTAGATTGATTGTTTAGCAGTGATAATTAATGGGCTCATTCACAAAAGCTTCTATTTCACTAATCCTTTTTATAGAGTTGTCAGATTCAATTTCCAAAGGTTTTAATTACAATATAGAGTTGAGTTATGAGAGAGTTGTGATTCACAGTGTTAAGTATAGCAGCTATGGCACTTGAATGAAGACAAGCATAGTAGATGTATCAAACTCTATTATAAACTTACCTACATATTATAAGGGACTTGGATGGCTTTTTTTATAATTTTATAAACAAGTTCCATGTCGTGGAAATGTGAAAAAGAAACAATGATATTGCCATCATGTGGCTCTTGTCATATATGGTTTTATACTTTTTCAAAAAATTCTCTAAGAGTTCACAATGCTAAGATTCACTAGGACCTTACAAAGTTTTATTATTTAGTGAAAGACTTGCCAAGATCTTATAAGATTTTATAATTGAGTAAAATATTCTCCATGCCTGGTGAGAGATTTTCCAAAAGAAAATATATACATATTATATTATTGATAAAATCGCCTTCCATTTTTCCTATATACCATGGAGATTCACCCATTTATTATACATATAAATTTACGGGGGTTCTTAAAATTTTCCCTAATCAGCATCGCAGTGAAAGAAGTTTTGATGTAGGTGATTGGGTATTCCTATGGCTACAACCATTAAAACAAATGTCCCTCAAGCAAGCTAAGAAGGATAATAAATTATCACCAAAGTATTATGGTCTGTACAAGGTGTTGCAAAAGATTGGTACTATGGCATACAAATTGGAGCTTCCTGCAACTTCTCGAGTGCACCTAGTTTTCCATTTTTTATGTTTAAAGAGGTTATAGGCGACAAGTTCCTATCAAACAGTATTCCAGAAGCTTGCGAGAAGGAAAAATATATTGGAATTGAGCAGTCACAGAAAACAAGAAATCGACAACTACGAAATCGATCAATTTCGGAGTATCTCTCAAGTGAAGGAACTTATCCACTGGAGATTTCCACATGGAGGTGATTATTTAAACAAAAAGCATCCAAAACTACTCAAGCGTTGAGGAAACATTTTTTTGAGGGAGGGGCATGTAGTCCCTATAATACTAGTGATTACCCCATTACTATGTAGTTGTATCCTTATTAATATTCTTGTGCCCCTATTGTCCCCATATTGTTATTATTGTGCCCCATAGAATCCCTCTATTGTTATTTTTATGGCTTTATATTATTATTGTTAGGTCGGCTGGGTTATACTATGACTCCTTAGACTCCTATATAGAAAGGAGGTTTTGTCATTTGAATCATCAAAGAATTGTTCATTTGTGTAATGTAAAGGAGGTTTCCCCTACGAAGAGGCTGAATTCTAAGGCGTTCAACTATATTTTCTTTCTTTTTGTGAGCTAGTTTCATAACAACTTATGTATTAGGTTCACTTCTTGGCATTACTAACAAAGAAAAAGAAATTATGTAATCTTAGATTCATTTTAGTTAATTTTGGTGAAATTGCCTTAAGGGTTATGGTTGTAAGTGTTTGACAAAATGCCTCAAAGGCTGTACATTTCATGCTTGCATTGACATAATGCTTCAAGGGTTGTAGCTAATTACATCTATGAATTGTCTATAAAAATGACTAGGTAAATTTAGGATTTGCAACCAAGGTGTTTCTAGAAATATCTCAAAGAATAAGCATGATGATTCTATTGAATTAAAAATCCATGGAAGGAAAATTGGTTAGGTGAAATGTTGTAATTGTTAGCTCACATATGAATTCATAATAATTGGAAAACACTCCTTTAGAAGTTGAATTATCTTGTTTTTCTTCCCTTTGTTTTACCAAAGAATTCATAGGCATATTATCTATAACAAAATCAAATTAGTCACTCTTAAACACACTTATTTGCAATAGAATGAGCAATTAGCTTATTGGAAATTGTGGTTTGTAAATATTGATATTATTTATCCCACTAAAGACTCTATCATTTAAATGTGATTTTAAGACTCATGGTTGTAAGTTTTGGATCTTGAGGAACCATGACCCTGTAGCCTTAATGAGAAGTTTAACATTACCATGGGTTAGTTAGTTAGTAGAAATTAGTATGTAGTGTAAAGAATACCAATAAAAATAAAAATAAAAAATATAGATATATGACCTTGCATTAACTTTTACATCTTAAAAATTTAAACTTAAATCACATTTTGAGTCAGCCTTGGTATAATACTGATGGTTGGTAAGGTGGGAGCCCACAATCTCCTGTACATTTGTTTCTGAGACTAAGTATGGTAGCTTGTGCCAAATATGCTTAGGGTCCTTCCTTACCCTAATTGATAAATTATGGAAATTGGCTTTGAACTTTGTGAAGGCCCTCAACTGCTCAAACAAGGTTGGGGACAACCTTGGACACTAACTGATTACCATGCGAAGATCCATTTCCATTAAAATCCAGAAAATCTTCGACTCCTTGATCCTCTCCGTATCCTTTGTCACCCACAACGAAGCAAACTTTGTTTCCTCTGGTAAATCTTTCGCCTGCAGAGGAAACTGACTGTCCTTCAACAATCTCCATGCTACTAAGACAATTGAGAACAGGAGACACACATAATGAAACTGTTTATTGTTCGCCAATGCTTCGCGACAGTTCGCGAGGAACTCCTCACACAAATACTGCACCCTGTTATATTGTACTCCCTTTGCACACTAGGTAGCTAATGACACTACTAGTGCCAAAAGTTCAACTGCGCGACATTTCCTTATAATCTTGCCTGCAAGAATTTGTGTAGGGAACTACACGGCCTTATCCCGAATGGAATGTATAGAATATTCGTGACTTCTTTACTAATGCAAACTTTGCCTTCATCTTATCTACGAGCTCCTTTTCTCCAACCTTCCCTCTAAACTCCTTGGTAGGGTTCGCCCTTTTGTAGGGAAGCTTTATGATTTGATGGACGAGAATATTCGTGATCGGGATGGGTTTGCTGAGCCATAGGCACCCATCATGCACCAACGTGAGCAACTGGTGCAAACACATAGTGTTGATAATTGGTCTGTGAAAATGTGGTATGCAGAGCATGTGCTGAAACCTAGCCTACTCAACACCTCTCACCCATTTCATGGGTTCTAACTGTGTAACCCTAGTTTCTTTGTAATAAATTTTCTTCATGTACTTGTGGGTAGCCAAATGAGGGAATCTTTGGTGGTCCATGAGATCCCAATCCTCCATCTTTAGCACCAGAATGCATGCTAAGACCACACCTTCAAATTCAACTTGTTCTGGTAGCAGGGGTGTCGAGACCATAAAATTTCTTGAATCAGGGTCTTTAGTCACTTTTGTATTTCCTTTCCGTGGAGGGATATACTCTGGGCATCGTCTGATAGTTTCACCCTCCTCAGTATCCAATTCCTCCACTCGTAATTCTTCTTCCTCCAAGTCCACGAATTTCTTCAACTGCTTATCCTTCTTCTCCTTCTGTCGAACTTTTGGGTTCTCCCTCGGTGAGTGTCTCACCGACATAGGCTTCTTTTGTTTCTCTTTTGCAGTCGATTTCTTTGGCCTAGGCGATCTCGGCGCTGTAGGTACAACGAGCATAACTTCCATGCTTGTTATCTTAGGGGTCATTGCACTGGAGACGAAAAATTCATAACTAACAACCTCTGCAGGATTTGTGGCAGTAATTTGTTCAAAGAAAAGTTCACGGGCTTCTGTAGACAGATTTGGGAACGAGGGTTGTGACAAGAGTTCTTTCCAGTCTTCGCACTTCATGAACTCAAAACAACAAGGTTCACAAAAAGTTATAAGACTAAAAAGTGTTCTTCGACGGAGCAACATGCCTAATTTATAGGAGGTTTTGAATTTAAATTCGAACCTTCTCTCCAATTTCAAATCATAAATGCATCTTTGGCGGCAAATATCCAAATATTTTCGCCATAAATGGCGCCTACCCACTCCTCTTAATGGAATTTTTGCCATGAAATCATGAATAGTAACTCCAACGACTAGTTTTGGACCCATATGCATGGTGACATACTCCATAGTGCAACTCATCCAACACAGGTTCACCTGTTGCACTCCTCTCTTCCATCACACAACTTCCCTACTATATTTTTCTCTTCTTTGGGAAGTGTAGTTTATAGTCCCGCAATCCCTTGTAGCTGCTTGGATTACTAAGACTGTCCTGCTACCATGTAGTCATTTTGTAGGGGCAGGATCCCCTGTATACAACTTCATCCTACTTCCATTCACTTTTCCAAGGAATGGTTCCCCTAAAGCTTAACGAGCTGAATTGCGCAACCATCCGTGATCTTTTTAACAATGTTCGGCCCCAACCAGTGCATTTGAAATTTCCCTGTAAATTTTGTGAATTTGCTGTCATACAACATCACTAAATAATTTATCTTAAAAGTGTGCAGCTATAATGCCTATTGTGCATTGCGTTCTCACATTACTTTCACACTTTCTAGTGAAAGCCTGCAAGAAAGCATTCCTCTTCTAACTCCATCAGCTGCACGAGCTGTTCCTCCAAGGTATCATGATCTGCCATCTCTATCAATGTTGTAATATATAAGGTTGGCACAATATACTCCATTGGCATCACCACTTTAATCCCATAGACCAACCTAAACAGTGTTTGGCCTGTCAAATTCTTGCAGGTCATCCTATATGGCCATAACACTACTGGTACACACATATCCTAGTCATTCCTTTGCATGTTGCAGACCTTTGTCAATGCATTCTCCAATTTTTTTTTAAATGCTTACACCATTCCATTCGCCCATGGGTGATAGGGTGTGCTCTTTTGATGATACACCTGGTATTTCTCAAGCATCACGCTGATCATTTCATTTAAGAAATGTGTACCCCTATCACTCATCAATATCTTAGGGAATCCAAATTAAGTTAAGACATATTCAAACAAAAACTTCGCAATTGTGGCAGCTGTGCAATCCTTCACTCGCTGTGCTTCTTCCCATCTAGTTAAATACTCAGTGGCAGTAATGATATATCATGTGCCCGTCTTTTTACTTCGTGGTTGCATTGGGCCTAGGAAATCAATGGCCCATTTATCGAATACCTACAACAAAACTTGAGGATTTAAAGGAAATTCATCTCTTCATGAAGGCTTCCCCGTCCTTTGGCAAGCATCGCATGCCTTGCAGTATGCCTTAGAATCCTTGTTCAATGTCAGCCACCATAACCCAATGCATAAAATCCTATGCGCGATCACTTTTCATGCATAGTGACCTCCTGCCACTCCCCCATGTGATTCAGCAAGGATGTTATCACGTTCAAACTCTGGAACATACCTCTGCAATATTTCATCTATTCCCATCTTATACAAATGACCCGCGATTACTGAGAAATTGGTAGAGAAGACTACTAATTCCTTCTTTTGTTAGATAGAATATCCTTTTAGAGTTTTACCCGTGGTTAACAACTGAATGATATCAGAAAAATGGTCATTCGCGACACGTAGCGCAAAGAGCTACGCATCCGACAGTCCTTCCTCCAAACTATTTGGTTCTTCGCCCATTTCAATCCTTGATAGATGGTATGGTCCTGGATTCAACCTTCTAGGCTGCAATATCACTTCAAAGTCATATTCTTGAAACAACAGTAACCATCGGCATATCTTCCCCCCCAACACAAGCTTATTGACTAGGTACTTCAGCACAGAGTAATATGTATACATTTTAAAGTGTGCACCCAACAAATAATGCCTAAATTTTTGCAGCACGTAGACCATTGCTAGCCCTTCACGCTTTATAGTGGAGTAATTCTTCTCAGCCTTTGATAACTTTCTGCTCACAAAGGCTATTAGATTATCAATTTATCCTTCACCTGCTTGTGTTAATATTGCACTGAGTGCAATACAAGAGGCATCTACATGCACATGGAATTCCTTCTTCCAAATGGAAATACCAGAATAGGCACAGTTACCATCCTTTCCTTCAAGACATATAGACGACACTGACAACCTTCATCCCAACAAAACATCACATCTTTCTTCAATAATTTTTCCATTGGCGCGATTATCTGAGAATATGCTTTGATAATTTTTCTATAATACCGAGTGTGCCCCAATGTCGCATGCAATTGTTTTACATTCCTCGGAGCTTCCAAATTCACAATCATAGTGATCTTCGCAGGGTCCACCATCAATCCTGTCTTACATACGACATGGCGGAGCAAAATTCCAAAGGGCACACAAAATATGCACTTCTTCAAGTTCAACGTGATTTGATACCTTCGACAGGTATCTGACATAAGGCGCAAGTTCGCAACATGGCACTTCATCAATCCAAAAAAGTCCAATTGTCAAAATATACCTCTATAAATTTATGAATAGATTCTTTTAACGCCGCGATTACTACTCGGGAGAAAATTGTAGGCGCGTTCTTCAATCCAAAGGGAATTATTGTATATTGAAAGTAACCCCACTCGATCATGAATGTTGTTTTGTTTTGATATTCCGGTGCAATATTTATTTGATGATATCCCAAAAACCCATCAGTAAACGAGTATGCCTCCTGTCTAACAACGTTCTTTAACACTTCATCAGTGGATGGTTTTGGAAATGGATCGTGCATGCATGCATCATTCAACTTCGTTAGATCTACACATATATGGATTTCGCCCTTTTGTTTCTTCTCTTGGACCACCATTGGGCTTACCCAATCGGATTCCTCTATTGGTTCAATAATACTAACATCTAACATCTTATCTAGTTCTTGGCACACCTTTTCCTTATATTTTGGATTTAGCCGATAAGGCCTCTATTTGACGGGCTTCACATCCGGCCTCAACATAATCTTCATAACACCTAAATCTCCAATGATCCACTTCAAATCTGAAAACTTTGTTGGGAATAGATCATGGTACTCATGTAGCAGCTCAACTACCTTATCAACTGTATCTTCATCCCAATAGTCTCCTATCTTCGCAAACTTAGGTTATGCTTCAAATCCAATGTTTACTTGTCTAGTTTTCAAAGGTTTTATTCAGGTTTGCAATTTTTAGCCCTTTGACTTTGTGTTGTCCTTATTTCTCTGGAATGTTAATATTCTGTGGGTTGTCGTCTTCTTCTTCAACAATCACATTGTAACACTCCAGCACATGCTGTAGCTATGTACTCCAATATGGCTGAGCTCATTTTATTGGTTCCGTAGGTGTTCTGAATATAGCTTCTTTTATCTCCTGGAGCGCTTCATCAACGCACTCAAACCCATCCTCAAATCTAAAAGTTAATAGAAAAATCTCCCTTAAATTGTCCCATTCAGTTGTCCCATGGCGAAGCTTCGTCTCTAGATATAAGATCATTGGAATTGTATCTAAGGTATGACAAAAAATGTGTACCCATTCTGGTTGTGGTTCTGTTCCCCAGGCCTTAGTCCATCATTCCAAATGATTTCGAGGATCATCGTTCCCATTGTATTTTTCCATCATCCGAGTATTAGCATATCCAAACCTTAATTTCATCATTCTTTTATATTCCTTCCATCTAGTGAAGTTTTCCTTGTGCATACCCCACCAATGAGCAGACATAGCGCCAATTCCAGTGCTTGGAAATGATTTTCTTCCAGTACTTCCCTTTCAAATTCATCTAAAAACATTTCCATGTCAGAAAAATCATCATAATACGAAAGCTTCCTTACCTCAGTCGAGGCACACCACAGTGATTTGGTCATTATATTGCAACGGAGCGTAGATACTTCATGCAACCGGTTCTGCCAGTGTTGAAGTTCTTCATCTGAATCTGAGGTGTAGGAGATATCCCTGTCCCATGAAATTCATCCATCGATTGTAGGATTAATCCAATCTTCATCTCATGCTGTGATCTTGTATATCTGATCTAGATCATCATCACTTTCCACAAAGTAGCGAACAAGTTCAGTATAACGCCTCTACAGGGTCTAGTGGCACTACAAACCTGAACGATTTCCTTTCGAATGTCATCTTCCGCTTCTTCAAACTGATTACCACCTCCATATCAAAGGGACAATCAATTCCTAGTAGCGCGGGGTATAGGTTACTATCATCCACTATTTCAATTACCTCAAAGTCATCCAGCGCATTCGCGCCCTCAATATAAACCGTTACATCATATAAGCACCCCATCGAAATAATTTTCTATTGATTTTCCATGCGTAGCTAAATAGGAGACCACTGCATTGCAGATTTTCCCATCCTTTCCCATGTCTGATTAGGTAGGACATTTGCATCAAATCCTTGATCCAAGATTACTTGGTCATTTTCGTATTCTCCTATCTGCATAGTCAGCCTCATCTTGTGCCTCGTGTGCTTCTTATGCTTACCAATTTTCCTCATAGTGCGTTGTTCAACATGAGTCTTTTCTTTATTCATGCACTTATTGATTAACTCTTGCAACCCTTCTACCACTTCTTATTGTGTAATAACTTCATACAAGTCCTCAAAAAAGTATTTAGTACTGACGGATCTATGTCTTGTGTCGCACTAGTTTTTGGCATTTTCTCCTAACTTCTTGAGGTAGAGGCCTCTACGAAGTTCTCATTTGCTTCCATGAAGGTCTCTTTAGCATGATTAAGATCAAAGTATACTTCTTTCACTGTAGCCTTGTGCACCCACCCGTCATCCTTAGGCTACTTACCCTTATCTACACCAGTCGCCATACCACTTCTTGTCACTGTATTTATGCTATGATCTTCTTCGTGAGGCTCTACCCTCATCATTTGAATGTTTTTTGTAGACTCTTGGGGCTGTGCCTTCTTTTATTGCATATTTTCCACAAGGACCGGAAATTCCTCTATCACATGGTCAAATTTTCGATAACACTGACATGACAAATGCGTGGCGTTTGTACAATGTCGCATGAAGTGCCCTTCTTCGCCACAGTTATAACAGATTTACTTGCCCATGCCCTTGACTAGTTCCCCCCTCTTCATCGTCCATGACCTTGGAATCCGCCACGCGCTGGTCCTGTACCCTAATCCTGAGGCTAGTTCTCTGCCTGCATTTGATAGGTGGGGGTTCTATCCATCATCAACTTATAGCTTCTACAATGGTGTTCATCATGTCCCAAAAATTTACAAAAATTGCAAAATAACTATTGAGGGGCTTGTACAAACTTTTGTAGTAAATGGAAATTATCAATGGCACGTTGTCTTGTAACCTGACAGATAGTGCACCACAGTGCAATTCCCACGATTGGCCCAACATTATTCTCTGGTTTAAGGGGAACAAGCCCTCCCCCAATAATATAGTTCTTATAGACTGGGCAATGGTCCTTATCATGTCCTGGCTCTTTCAGTTTAAACACCAGACCTCAACGCGCACCTCCAACTGGGCTTCCTTTCCTTTCTTCAAGCTCTACAACTCCAAGTCCAGGATTTCCATTTGTGAGTGAATTCTTGAACTCCTAGGTTTGTATCCTATAGCTTCTGCTTGTGTTGCTATATTTTGTTGTGACAAAGGCACTCTCAAGTGCAGCAAGAGCGGCGCTATATACCAATTGCAATGCTGGGAATATGTAATTATCATATTGGCTTGCCTAATTAGGCATTTCAACTTTTGGTCGAAATCCCAAGGCATCTCATCTATCTTCTGTCAAATTTCCTTAAACTCGGTTACCGACTATGCCTCTAACTTAGGCTTTCTGAACTCTTTATTCAGGGCTTACTAGGTCTTTTCCAATGTTGCAGTGGGGTTATCAGTGCAATACTTGACGTACCATGTTAGTGCCTAATCCTGTAAGGTTGTGACTAACTAGGATTTCTTAATGTTATCATTCATAA
>APFE030884538.1:104034-117324 GCA_000404065.3 Pinus taeda | reverse complement strand
GCCCCCTTTTTGAGTTACAGAAAGCAGTCTTGGGAGATTTGATTTTTGAGGGGTCAAATCAACTCCAAATTCAGAAAATCCGGTTGGGTTGGCAAGTAGACTTCCAGACCTTTCCAATGAGCTATCCTGCATCTGATTTGGACTCCGGGAAGGCCTTCGAACAGCGCTGCCAAAAGGTGCGACCGGTAGAGCCAGAGGTGCGACCGGTAGAGCAAAATTTGCCTGTTTTTGACCAATTCGGCCAGTTGAGCACAGTTTTCACTTGGATTGACCATTTGGGCATGTAATTGATGGATTTTTGTGTAACTTTCATGGCATTAGATACTTTTACTCTTCTTTACCTCTTCTAGAAGCTTCTTTGATGTAAAAAGTGAATAATTAATGCATGAATCAGTTAGCTAAGTAATAGAGGCAAGTTGTTGAGCTGCCTATTATCTAGTGCTTAGTTTGGAAATAGTTCAAACTGCTCCTAAAAGGATGAGCTCGACCCCTAGAGGCAAGGGAAGAGGTTAGCTTGCCTATATTATGTGTTTTCTTAGTCATTTTGAGAGGTTGGAAGGTTGGACTCTTGAGGGAGAAAGTTTCATTGTATATTGTACATCTATCTTTGCAATTTCAAGAGGAAGAAGGCCAGGGTTTTGCAGACATCCTTGTGGATTCTTGTGGATTGTAGTGTTGATGGTGTGTTCTCTACATGTTCTTGTAAGTTTGTTTATGTATTCTACATCTCTCTTTTGCTTCTATTTGGACAGATGAAGTGGTAAAGTTTGAATACATGCTTTGACATGCTCAGCTTTTTAGTTTTTTCAAAATTTATGTTTTCTGCTATCTAGAGAGGATTCAAATGGTTGTTTGCCCTCTTTAGCTCCTTCTTTATCATCCCTGATCATCCATCTCAGATTAAGGCATCAGCGCTCACTCCTACCTTGCCCCAAAGATCCCCCTGCAAAAACTGTGCTCAATCCCCGCACCCTGAATTGCACTCCCTCCAATTTCCACCAAAAATCCAAAAATATTTAAATCAACCCCCCTTATCAGTTTACTAGCCTAATATCTTTGTTCCTAATTGGTCAGCTTATCCTATTGAAAGATCTATCGAGTCTTGACCCGAGAGAGCCTTCTCATACCTCGTAGGGCTAGCTACGAGGTGAAATGGTTTGATGTAGCCTTGAGAGTTTGTCTATCTCAGCCTAGGTGAATTCCAAGCGTTAACAAAATGTATATGGATTGATTCTTTATTCCTACACTCTGTCAAGATGAGAAACATTCAATTTTCATGTGAGCAATTTGATTTAACTGTATAATAACACTTGCAATAATTAAGCACTCATTTTAAGAATTAAATGCTAAGTGCAAGAAGCTCTGATCTAGTGCAAGAACTAGTTTCTTGCCATGGGATCTGAGTGCTTTGAACCTGGAAAATTTAAAGCCCTTGCAGGAAGTAAAAAGTCTTTAGTAAAGACACCATTCATACCTTTTGCATAAATCTTTGTTCCTACACTAGTGCAAGTAGACTGCGATAGTAGAGGACAGATTAGTGTAAGAAGGAAATCTTTAAAGAAGCAGGTTTAAGGGCCCATCTGATGAGACTGCTAAGTGTTTCTGATAAAGAAAAACACACACTCAATAGTTAAACAATAATTAGCTAAGAGTGATTGCCCTTTATCTTTAATTCCCTCTTGCAAATGCATTCTTCCTTGTTCCAATCTTAGATTAGTTTTGATGGTTCAAGTTGCTTTTTTCTCCTTTTAGTTTGATCTGCAATCTTTCCTCTAAAGAAAGTATGGATTTGTATTAGAAAGACTCATACCATCTCTGGCATTGCCTATGCTTTGTCTCTAAGTTTACGGATCCCCCGGGTTGACAAATTAAGTGTTGAGGAGTTTGCTTAAGTGTAATTCTTGCACCCAGCATTTTGGTGCCATTGCCAACGAGGCGATTTGATTTGGTAAGAATTTTTTGATTGTACAATAGAGGTAATTTTTCCTTTATCTTTGCAGTATTGTTTGGAAAAGCTTCTTTGAAGTAATTTTACTGGTGTTAATTGATTCTGACAACATTTTTTATTAGAAGTTGTTTGTTATTTTTCTTTATTTTTTGAAATGAATGCCTAGAAAAGGTAATGGTTCAAAGCCCACTCCAATTCAAAGCCATCACATAGGAACAATCCACCTGGATTCTGGTGACAACAACTCAAGTGTGGGTCAGCCTGTTGAGAGTGGTTCAAGTAAAAGGAGAACAATGGTAGACCATGAAGATCATGTGGAAGAGACTGGTGAAAACAAGGTAAGTGGGGAACAATCCACTTTTGTGTTTCCAATTGTGGACCCTGATACTTTGGTGCAAATGAAGAATATTCCACCATCATCTCTCCCTCAATTCCATGGTAAAGTTCATGAATATCCTGACTCTTTTCTATTCGAGTTTGATATTCTGTGTAGAAGTTATGAGTATTCAACTGATACTCAGAAGTTAAGATTATTTCATGTTACTCTCAAGGACTCAGCTCTACGTTGGTTTATGGGATTAGAAGGAAACACTATAACCTCTTGGGATCAGATGAAGAGAGTGTTTTTGTCTAAATATCAAGAATATTGCAAAAATCGAGACATGCAAGATGAGATTTTTACAATCATACAGGATGATGATGAAACTCTTGAAGATTAGCTAGAAAGGTTTCTATATATTTTACAAAGGTTGAAACTTAAGCTTGATCCCAGTGCTGTTCGAACCTTGTTCTTAAGAGTACTTATTGATAATGCTAGAAATAATTTAAATCTGTTAGGACAAGGTGACATTTCTCAGCAAAATTTTGAACAAATTTGTGAATTATGCAAGAAATTTTCAAGAAATCAGTATAGATCTAGTAGAGGAACTCGAAACAAAAATAGAAAAACTAAATCTACTAATGCTATGATTATTGGACTAGAAAATAAAATGGAAAACATGAAAATTGATATAATGAATATTGTTACCAAACAGTTGGACTCTTTAAAATTTCAGCAAAAACTCATGAAGGAACAAGAGTCATTATGTATTTTATGTCCTAAATGTAGAGACAAGCATCCTCCTAAAGATTGTCCTCTTAATTTGAAAGAAACTAATAAGTGTGCTATTTTTGCAAAAGACCATATCACAGAAAAATGTCCCTCTATACTAGGACTTAAAGTTGTATTTACTGGGGACAACCTGAAGCTAAATACTTGTATGCTATGGGAGAAAGAAGGAATTGGCCTTAGGTAGGTGCAGGTTTGGCTCTTGAATTTTCTCCACACTATTTTGGTTATAATTCACATGCATATTCTTATCCTAACACTAATCAGCAGTGGCAGTATGGGAATCAATATCAGCATGAGCAACCTTCTCAACCATGGCAACAAGGTTGCAAAGGGCCAACTCATTCTCCATATTCTTATCAGCCACCCATGTAGTCATATTCATCTACACATACACCTTATTCAATGCCTCAACTTCCGATTCAGTCTACCCCACTGTTGCCTTTACCTCCACCTTTTCGACCTCCTCAGTTGCCTACTCAACCTATGCCCAATCCTAACAATAATAAAATAGTGCAAATGATCTATGTAACAAACTCACCTTTATCATTCAAGTACCAGTCTATTCCAGTTGAGGTTCATGATATTCAATTAAGATTGGAAGGACTGCAACATTAGAGAATCGGAAGCAACCTACAGTGATTGTTGAAGAGAAAGGAGAAGAGGAAACTCTTAACCATTCTCCAAAAGTTGTCACTAAGTAGCCCTTACCATCTGAATCCTTGCCATCTTCTTCCAACCAACCGCCCTTCCCAGAGAGGCTAGTAATGGAAAGAAGTGAGCCTATTTCTGAAACTAGCTTGGCATCAGAGCTTTGGAATCTTTTCATTAAGATACCTTTGCTTCAATCCATCAAAGAGATCCCCATTTGTACCAAGATTATTAAGGAACTCTATCTCAAGAAACCCGGGAGGAAGAGATTGGAACCCCAAACTATTCAATTTGTTGGTAGGGCAGCAGAGTTGATGACGAGATGTGTGTCTATGTAAAAATACACTGATCCCAAAAACCCTGTTGTCTCAGTTCATATTGGTAATGTCCTTGTCTCTAATGTTCTTATAGACCTAGGGGTAGCCATTAATGTCATGACTAATCAAACCATGGATCAACTTCGGCTATCTCATCTTTGCCCTACTCCCACTGTGCTTGAATTAGCAGATAGATCTAAAATTAAGCCAGAAGGAGCATTGGATGATGTGATCATCTCATTAGATTCTTAGGAATATCCTGCTGATTTCATTGTACTTTAGCCAAAGAACCCAGTAGGAGGACATCCCTTGATCTTGGGTCGACCATGGCTTGCTACAGCCGATGCATATATTGGATGTCGTTCCAGTGATATGTATATTTTGCATTGAGATTCTAAGAAGAAAGTTACCTTATACCCCCCTGCCAGATCCATTCAGGACCTTCGAGATACTTTATGGTTGGATCAAAGCAGTGATGAGGAGACTCAACCCATTTCCCTGATCCATCAGTATACTAGGACTTCACAAGAAGGTGAGATTCAAGATTTCCTGAATAATCTAGACACTATTCCTAATTTTGAGCCATTGAGCCAGATTTTCAGCCTAGATTTTCAAGAAAATCATGATTCTCATTCTTCTGTACTGCTGCATTTGACCACTCTGTTGAGTGCTCTTAAGCCTAATACTACTCTTGTTGAGATTAGCCCTGGTAAATCCTTGTATATTAGTTCATATTTGGGCTCATCTCAGTAGGAGCATCTTGTGAATTTTTTGCAAAACCATCTTAGTGCCTTTGCTTGGGGCTATGAAGATATGAAGGGTATTCCTCCTGAAACTTTTACACATCATATCTATATTTAGGAAGTGACGCAGGTCTACCCTGCATAAACCCAGAATCTCCCAGTACTGTGCAAATAAAAATGCATCTCAAATAATTGCCCAAATAAAACTTCAATGTCTGGAAAATTCACACACTATCATTTGCTCCAGCACTACACCATATGTGCATTCTCTATCCGTTTATTGTTGTTTAATTTCTGTTTTAATTCAAACAGTTTGGCATACTACAATGTCGCCATAAACTTTTCCCAATTTGTTGGTTCATCGCACTTCTGTTTGGAGGTTGACCCCGGATCCATATCGATTCATGCATTCAATGTTCTTCGTTCTTTAACTGATCACCATCTGTCCAGTCCGCTACTCAATGCAATGCCTACCCTTCCAAAGCCGAGCACCTATCTGCAATTTAAAATTGACTTTAATTTATGTCAATCGCACACCACGACTCTACAAAATTTGACCACGACTAGGATTCAACTGAAGGAACTCCACGCGCTTTGCTTTGGTTAACCCACCACAATATTGCCACTGATTCGATTCCAAACCATTAACTATTTGGATTGTGCGTTTCTTCCCAAACTCTGCCTTTCCTTAAATTTCCGCTCCAAAACTTCACACACATCCCCGGCATTTCTATTAACACACAGGTCGACTTTCAAACCTTCCCTATGCACCTCCGGTATTGATCGATTACTGTTCCATCGATTCAAATAGACAGAATTTAAACCACCTCAGCTGCAAGTATAATAAATCGTTTCCATTAACATTCTGCCTTTAATGTTGTAACTCCTCATGTATGCTACAACTCAGTGCTCTTCCTCTGCATCGATCTTTTAAATAAGTTCTTCTGTGTTTTCAATTGAGTTGTGCCAGCCTTGAAATCGACTTCCAAAGCCGAAATATCGATTCGATCCAATCCTCCTTTAGGATGATCGATCTGCGTCCTTTTCACAATTGCAGATTTAATTCACTTCAAAACATGAATCGATGTTAATTCAAATCGATTCTCTCTTCAATAATAAATCAACTACATTCAATTTCATTACTCCAACAATAGAGATTTAACCTTTATTCAAGCATTGATTGCAAAACTCTCTTCCTACAGAGAACTTGCACTTTTCAAACCAAAATTATATCACTACTCAGTAATATGAAATATGAATCGATCTTATTCAAAATAGACAGAGCTAAAAAACAACTCTGCGCCCTTTTAATTCCATCAATTTGGCAAACAGAGGTTTAAATCAACGATTTATCCATCGCTCTTTGATCTCTCATTCATTCACATGGGTTTACCATTCAAGCCCCAGTTACAGAAATTAAATACACAATTTCTAAATCAACCAATGTAGTTCTAAAAACACATTTTTCATATTAACAATGAAAATACTCACAAACTTTGCCTTTGGCCAGATATTCAACAGTCATGGCCCTTCCAATTACCCGAAGGCTTACAAACTTTGGTTGTCCAAGCCTCACTTCTCCTCTCTATTCTATTCTACCTACTCTAATTTGCCTTTGAGGCTCATAAATTTATACAAATTGAATTGAACCAATTTAGGTTCAAATCCCTTTAATCACTCAACAAAGTCCTCGAATATCTCAACACCCCTACAATCTAGATTTTATCCCTAAAATATTGAAAATAAATCTAACTTAGGCTCCATCATTAATTCTTAATTATCTCAAGGCTAATTCCTCTCATGTTTTCCAATTATTTGGAAACATTGCAAGTACTCTCATATAATTAATTAAAAACTCTCAAAAATCCCATTAATATTTACATAAAATTAATAATTTCTCAAAAACATGAGACCCCTAGGTTTAATAAAAATACAAGGTATTTTCCCCGAGCTAATGCTTCTGCATCAGGAAGGCACCCGACCTATCCGACAACCCCAAAGGAAAATGAATCCAACTCTAAGAGATATTGTGAAGGAAGAAGTACAGAAACTCTTGGATACCGGTTTTATCTATCCTATTTTCGACAGTCAGTGGGTCTCTCCATTAGCGCTAGTACCTAAGAAAGATGAAAGATGGCATATTTGTATTGATTATCGAGAATTAAACAAAGCCACTCTCAAAGATTATTTCCCTCTCCCTTTCATTGACCAAGTGCTCGATACCCTTGTAGGAAAGAAATATTTTTCCTTTTTGGACGGCTTCAGTGGTTATAACCAGATACAGATTACACCCGAAGATCAGGATAAAACTACTTTTATATGTCCATGGGGTACACTTTCTTATAAAGTGCTTCCCTTTAGTTTATGTAATGCCTCGACTACCTTTCAAAGGGAAGTCCTGACTATTTTTTCTGATCTAGAATTTGTATAAATTTATATGGATGACTTTTCTATGTTTGGTGATTCTTTTCAGGAAGCTCTCGAAAATTTGGAGAAAATACTTCTTTCTTGTCAGGAAGCCTATCTCGCCTTGAGTGACAAGAAATGTAGATTAATGTGCAAAGTGGGAGTGGTACCTGCCCATTTGATTCCTAGTAAAGGTATCTAGGTTGATCCATCAAAGATTGAAATCATTTTGCATCTTCCTGCACCCAAAACTCAAAGGGAAGTAAGAGGTTTTTTAGGACATCCTGGTTACTATAGGAGATTCATTGAAAATTTTTCTAAGATAGCTACCCCTCTTTTCCGACTTCTAGCTAAGGATAGTGAATTTTCTTGGACCACAGCTTGCCAATAGTCTTGAAACATTGAAGGAAAATTTAGTACATGCACTAGTTTTGAGAGGTCCTAACTGGTCCCTGCCTTTTCACATTTCCTCTGATGCTTCAGATTTGGCTATTGGTGCAACTTTAGGACAAGAGGAAAATAAGAAATCCTATGTTATTTATTATATTAGTAAGAATTTGTCTTCTGCTGAATTAAATTATACAATTACCGAGAAAGAGTTTTTCGCTATAATTTTTGCAATTAATAGGTTCATGCACTATATTACAGGATATGAAGTATTTGTAGATACTGATCATTACACATTTAAATATTTGATGAACAAACCATTGACTAGCAATAAAGTGACTAGGTGGTTACTATTGTTGCAGGAGTTTAATATTACTATTGTTGATAGACCAAGAAAATCTAGTGTTGTAGCATATTTTCTTTCTAGATTAGATAATCCTGGTGAAGCAACTCCTGTTAATGATGATTTTCCGGATGAATGTCGACAGATTCTCTGTGATTTGCTGACATTGATAATTACTTGGTTACTGGGAAAACACCACACCACTTGTCCGCTCATGAAAAGCGGAATATTATTCAGAAAAGTGGTGCATACACATGGATTCAAGGAGATCCCTTTTGCACTGGTCCAGATCTGATTATCCATAGGTGTGTAAGAGAGGAGCAAGTGTTTGACATATTGAAATCTGCTCATGATGAACCTTGTGGAGGCCACTTCGCTGATAAGCAGACTGCATATAAAGTATTACGTGCTGGTTACTTTTGGCCTTCCTTGTTTAAGGATGCCAAACAATATGTTAGGCGATGTGATAGTTGTCAGCAAATGGGTCAGCCTAATCAAACAAATGAAATGCCTTTATGCCCCCAAGTTATGATTGGGTCATTTGGAAAATGGGCTATTGATTTTATAGGGCCAATAAATTCGTCATCATTCAGTAAAAAACATATCTTGGTTTGTACAGATTTTGTTACGAAATGGGTAGATGCTAAAGCTGTTTCTTTGCTACAAAAAAAGTTGTTGTTGATTTTATTTTTACTGAAATATTTACTATATTTGGTGTTCCTAGAGAAATTGTTTCTGACAATGGTCTACAGTTTATTTCTAATCTGGTATAGGGTGTGATGGAGCAATACAAGATCCAACACAGGAAATCCATGCCGTATCACCTACAAGAAAATGGCCAGGTGGAATCTACAAACAAAGTGATTGAGTCCATTCTTACAAAGACAGTAAATATGCATCGGAAAGACTGGGCTACAATATTACCAAAAGCTTTATGGGCATACAGAACCACTTGGAGAAATAGCACTGGACATACACCATATGAGCTAGTATATGGCAAACAGGTTCTGTTACCAATTGAATTCCAGATCAAAACTTTGAGAACTACAGTTTAGTTAGGACTAGATCTCTCTGAGGCACAATAACAACGTCTTCTCCAATTAAATGAGTTAGATGAATTTTGTAGGGATGTTGTTCAGTACAACATATTAATTCAACAGTAACGCAAAAGGTGGCATGACAAGTCTATTCAGCAAAAGAAATTCCAACCAGGTGATTGGGTGCTCCTTTATGATTCTAGATTTAAAATTTTTAAAGGGAAATTCCATACACGTTGGATGGGACCTTATGAAGTGATCTGAGTATTTGAGAATGGAGCAGTAGAAGTTAAAACTATTGATGGACAAAATTCAGTATTCTTGGTAAATGGACATAGATTAAAGAAGTATTTTCTGCCACTTGCCAGGAAAGATTTTACACAACAAGTCCAACAGCAATCCGGGACAGTAGTGGTGAATGGTAATACCAACCTTTTGAAAACATGAATTCTTCTTCTTCTTAAAAAATAATAATACAAAAAAAAAAAAATATAAAAAAGTAAAGAAAAAAAGCATTTTCCTGTAATTATGAAAATCAGTTTGCTGACATGATTGCAGAAGGATCAACTTGAAAACCATCTTGCTGGCAGGAAAATCAAAAATTTCTAATAAAAAAAAATGTTGCTTGATCTTTAGATATTCTAGCGACCACCAAGTAAAAGCAGGTTCAACAGAACCAACATTTATACGATTGGGGTAATTAGCATGTATATTTTTATTCAAGTAAAGCTTAATTTTCGTTGTAGTTATTTTTTCTTGCACCAGTGCAAGTAGACCTTCCATAAATTTTTTTGTCTTTCTTCATATTCCACTTTTGTAATATTCCCTCAGTTTTCTTCTTCAATCCTAGAATGATTAACCTTCCCATATTCTTCTGAATTTACCCTGTTCGTTTCGTAAAAACCCCACTTTACCCTTGAATTTTTTCCCTATCCCACTTTTGCTTATCCCCTCTTGTGGTACTATTCCTATAATCCCTATAACATAATTCCTTTCCATTCTGAAATTCCCCTTTTCCCACTTCTTCGTTCCCTCATGAATTCATTGCAGGATCTCGCGCACAAAGAGCAAAAGGATATGCTCTGAAGTATCAAGAAAGGGCGAAGCAAATTTCTAGTATAGGTTGAGGAAGCCATGTTGGAAGTCTAGCATATATTTTATTTAAAATTCCCTGTTCTTTTTTCAGATACTATGCTTGCACTAGTGCAAGCATGTCGTCCAATATAATAATGCAAGTAGAATGGTACCAGTAGAATAGCATATTTTAAGAGGTGCAAGCAGACCGATGCAAGCATGCACCCTATCAAAAACATAGTACAATTTGTTCTTTTCATAGTATATATCATAGGAAAGTGGTCATCATGAAAATTTATAAGAAGTCCTTTCACTTAGCGGATGAGTACTTGTGCTATCATATTAACTAGGAGAAAATTATTTAAAGTACAAGGTGTTTTAAGTTAAGAATCATGATCATTTTTTAATGAATGCTAAGTTCTCTTTTTTTTGAATTATGAAGGAATGTGGAAGTGTTTAACCGTTGCTTGGATATAATTGCCCCTTTCCGCCATAATCCTAGATGTCCTTCACTCATAATGATTACCTCACCTAGTCGTTAAAAACGTTGCCGCAAGTACCAATCCAGCATGATCTCAAAGATGTCGTACATCCACAACTATTACAATGGAATGAATGGGTGATAATATGGAAAGGATGGTGGACGGTTGGATCTCTATCTATAAGAACCAATTTTCCCGTTGTTGCATGTAAATTCTCAATTATTCAATTAAGCAGTGATGCCACTTGTTCGAAGTGAACCTTTGTCTCTCAGTAAGGTAGAACAGACTGCTGAGTATCGCAATAGTCTTGCACTATTGTGAGACTCGTGCTTTCTTCAGTTCTTACAAAAGTTTGACAGACACAACATTGAAGTGGCTTTACAGTTTGCCAGAAGTTTTAATGATGGCCGAGTAAAAATTGGGCCTCTAAAATTTGGGATTATAGAAGAGTTTATAGCAGTAACAACAAGCTTGGAAAATACTGGTGAGCAGTGGTTTAAAAATCAAAAATTATAAAGGAAGTGATGGAAGCGTTTCGTCGTCAACAAAAAGATGAAGGTAGATTGGAAGAAAGGATTTCCACATAGTGCCCTTCTGGCACAGTGACAGGACCTCATTTTCATCCTACAGAAATTCATGACTTATGAGGGAAGGTATTCCTGCACTTTAATTTGTGTACCATTTTAGCATATTGCGGCATTTTGAAGCTGCCCGACACATCCAGTGGAGGATGAATTTCCCCCATTTTCTGCTTAAGAGCTTGGAAATAATGGCCAAGGGTATGCAGGATGGACAGGAAGACCAGGCCAACAAGAAGTTATATCACCATAGCCTGATAAATATTTTGGTTCTGAAACAACTAGAAGTCAAAGGCATGACTTGGGAGGCGTTGTTAAAGCAGCTAAATAAAAAGATAGTTGTTGGAAAGGAGACAGAGGATCCCGCTAGTACAAGCAAGGGTCTGGGTAAGAATGCAAAGGGGAGTCCTTCTTGTACCAATGCAAAAAGGAAACGATCTGAAAAATCAATAGAAGAAAGGGCCCCATTTGTTGAAGGGACTCCTTCTATGCCACCAGTACAGGTTACTTATGGAATAATACATGTATCAGTTTTCTGTCAAACTGGAGTTACTCCTAGTCTGACATGGTATGAGAGCCAGGTTCTCAAAATAGTTGTAATTCCCTTCATTTTTTGTTGTTGTGGGTTGTACGCTATTTTGAGCACTGTTCTGACTGGGCTCTATCCATAATTAACGCATCTGTCCATATTCCTGCGTCACTGGGCTCTGTCCATAATTAACGCATCTGTCATGGCATGTCTTGTGTATCATTGACCGCATCTGAAACTGAATAGTCAAGCATTCTTGCTGCAGACTTTGTCCATGCATCTATTCATGACGCAAAAGATCTGGAGTCTACAAGTTTAACAAAATTTCAAACAAGGGAGAAGGATCGCCTCTCATTGTTCCGACTGTTCAATACGCCTCTCAAATGTTCTTCCCAGTCGTTTGTCAGACTCTTGTAAAATTCCGCATATTCTTCCTTCGTGATATCCTCTGGTTTTCTCATCCGGATAGGCTTCTGCTTGTTCACAAGACTCCATAATTGTTCCTAATAACTTTTAATATTTTGTTTTGTTGGAGAGTTTCACGAGAAATATTCAGAGGAATGTCTTCAAAGTCCACGACACCCTTTACAAAGCTAAGCTCTTGGATATGAAATGGGATTTGGCACGCATTCGTTCGGCGTAGATCTGTTCTACCGTGGAGCTACTTGTTAGCATGCACATGCCTCACTTGAGAATATCCACTTGGCATTCCTTGATTCATGGTGGACTCTCCTGGTATCGATTGGTATATTTTTTGAACAGTGCATTTAAATCATATAATTGTTGGTCTTTGCAAAGGAGACGCTGGAACTTCATGGTACCACTGCACACGGAAGGGCTTTGTGGTCACAGTTTCATAAAGTGTTTAGCATATGATGAATGTGTTTTGCTATGACCTGGTATATGGCATCTGGTTGAGTGCGGAAAGTTTTTTTTTGCATTCCCATTTGCGTTGAATGCCGTATATTAAATGGTATATATTGATTGGCAATGCTGATCCAGTGCATTTTTTTAGTATGTCTTTAAAATGACTTTAACGTTGTCCCATATTTTAAAAACTGTCCAGCACTTTAATGCTGCCATATTTTTATTACTGGCTTCAAAGTCTAGAGAATCAAAGGGATTTATGGTGATTTTTTTGGCATTTCAGTGAACTTTGAAATTGTAATACCGTTCCTGCTCCAACTTTGTAGAGCTCGCGGTGAATGATTGATTATTTTTAAACAACCAAATTTATTTCCCACAAAGATTTTTTTAGTACAATTTCATTGTATATCAGTAGAAGTTTTTTTTTATCAGCAGAAGTATTTTTTACAGAATGCATTCAATCATCTCTATGGTAGGAATAGTTCTCACTGGCAAGGAGAACTATGCTGATTGGTCCCGGATGATACAACACACCCTCATCTTCAATGAGTTGTGGAAAGGAATGTGTGTCGGAGAAGGAGACAGTGACCCAGAAAAGCCTACCTCAGACAAAGAGCTCGCCATTTGGGAAAACAAGAACAGCAAAGCTTTTGCATTAATTATAGCATCTGTAAATAAAGAGGTGAGTCACCATATTTCATCATATTCAACTGCCTTTGAAGCTTTACAAAAGCTGAAAGAACTCTATGGCTCACATTCTGCACTTGAAGTCGTCCAACTTATGATTAAACTCTTCACTCTTGAACTGCAAAATAATGAT
>APFE030884538.1:76048-94485 GCA_000404065.3 Pinus taeda | reverse complement strand
AGAGGAAGAGGACATGTCTCGTGTTCCATATGCAAGTGCAGTCGGTAACTTGATGTATGCCATGGTCTGTACTAGACCAGACATTGCACATGCAGTGGGAGTATTGAGCAGGTTTATGTCAAAACCAGGGAAGGAGCACTGGATAGCAATGAAGCGGGTTTTCAGGTATTTGCGTGGCACTAGTGATTATGGTTTGTGCTACCAAGGAAGACCAGGATTGGACAGAGTGTTGGATATCCGTGGCTTTGTTGATGCAGACTGGGCTGGCGATCTGGATCAGAGAAGATCTACAAGTGGGTATGTGTTTAACCTATTTGGAGGTGCAGTCAGTTGGATGAGTAAGAAACAATCTGTTTTGGCACTATCAACTACAGAGGCAGAATACATGGCAGCGACTCATGCAAGCAAGGAAGCAGTTTGGTTTGCAGAGATTGTGTTCAAGTATGGGGTTAGTACAGGGAGCTATTAAGGATAGACTGTATAGAGATGACAGCCAAAAGTGCAATTTTTCATTGGCAAAGAAACCCTGCTTATCATTCAAGACAAAGCACATTGAATGTTCAGTATCACTTTGTGGGGATATGATAGAAGACAAAAAGTGTTGCTAGTTAAAGGTGGACACTTTGAAGGAATATTGCAGGACTGGCATTACAAAATCTATGAGCTCTGAGAAGTTCTCTTTGTGTTGTAGAGAAACCAATGGGGTGTTTTAGGGCTGGAAAAAAAATGACTAAGCTCTTCCTGTGGCCCCATGGGGAAAGAAAACAACAAGTGGGATATTGTTGGGTTGTGTTATTCTTTCCACATAGTTAACAGGGGGTTTGAGGGGAACCCGTAACCCCACTTTATGGGGTCCGGGGCAGCGCCCCAGAAATTTTTGGTTTTGGACCCTATGTTAGGTTGGGCGGACCCACCTATGGTTTTGTGCATGATTTTCGCACATGTTTTTTGGACGCGATGGTTTTCGGTCCATGGTATTGGATCGATGGTTTTTTTTGGTCCATGGTATTGAACGTGATGGTTTTTCGGTCCATGGTATTGGATGCTTCGGATGTATAAATATGTATTGTAACATTGAAAGGAACATAATGAAAAATCAAGCTGGTAGTCTCGATTTTGAGATCCAGTGGGAAATCTCTGTGTATATGTGTTTTATGTGTTATGCTCTCGCATTTTTTATTTTTCCTGTGATTTAGAATTCGTATGCAGGTAATTTCTGTAGATTAGAGTAGTTAACAGTAGTGTAGATAGGGTTTGATGCATATAGGTTAGCTGTTTCTTTTGTTGATTTAATTGAAGTCTTCCTCCAGGAAGCAATCTCTCAACACCTATAACAGTTCACGGGGTCCTTTAAAACTCGTTGGAACTAGCCACTCCAAATGAAAGCAGATCTAATTTTGGTCTGTGATCAGGTTAGTTCCCCTTGTCGATATAGCAAAAATTCGCCATGTCAACATCATCATAATGATTATTTTGATGATATTTTTGTAGCTGCTAAAAAGAGCGTAGCTGCCATCAGATTGAATGCAACTGAATTAGCACAATTCAAGGAGTACATAAATCAAAGGTTAATGCAAGTCCCTTTAAATCTACTTCAAATACTCCTGCAGGAATCTCAGGAGGAAAGTGTTTCTACTAATATCTCATGAAAGGATGCAAAGAAAGCATCCAAAGATGTTGAACCACCAGAGGAGTCTGGTACAAAGAAGAAAGTGAAAGAACCTTCCACCAAAAAGAATATTGAGAAGAGACTTGATCAGGAGCAAATGCAGAAAGAATGGGGACAATTTGAACATATAACCAATGTAAAATAGGGAGGTAAGAATCAAATATAGACTTTTCTCAAAACACCAAAGCCTCTAGAGAAATCTACAGAAAAGCCTCTCACTACTTCAGAATAAATCGAAGTTATTCCTGCTTTTCCCTCTTTAAAGATTCTTTTGAAAGAAGGGGAAATTCCTCCTTTAGATATTTCTATAGTCCCAAACATCAGGCAGTCGTGAAGAGACAAAGGAAAAAGAGAAAGAATGATCATACTGCTATTATCTTGCTAGGCAACGAGCCAATGGACGTTGTCTGGAAAGATACACCTATAGATCCATCCAAAAACTTGGCCAAGTTATCTCAGTTTGTAGGATCTTATGCTTCTGCAACGATTGAAAAAGCAGAAGAAGTGAGAAATTTGATCAGAGAAAAGGAGGAAAGAATAAGGCAGTTGGAGGATCAACTCACAAGAGAAAAGGTTAATGCATAGGAACAGGTTAAATCACAACTTCAACAATTGTCGTAGAGTTTCGAGAGCCTAAAACTTCAAAGCCAAACAAACTTAAATTCCAAAGACGTTGAAATCGCACAGCTGCGATTTACTGTAGATCAAATGAAGGATTACCCAAAAGTTGATGAATTCATCAACGAGGCTTTAGAAATCAATTCCTTATTATCAAAGAAACAATCAATGTTTTGTAAGAAATTAGTAGAGAATAGCCCACTATGCCAAGAAGCTGATGCATTAGTGAATCAATTCACAAATGCTAAAATCAACTTTGAGGAAATAGATGAAAATATTTCAAACTTGATCACATGGTAGGACAACTCAAAAGGGAAAACAACAGAATTGCCAAAGATCAAAGAATCTCACAAAGACATTCTCTTTACTAATTGGGAAACCCAGATAAAACAAGATGAAAGGGAAGTTTCTAGCACAAGTGAAACATCAAACAATATGATAGAAACTATTAATGATAATCTTTGGTATTCAGGTTTTATTCAAAAATGTTCGCTAGGTAATTTGCCTAAGATCAAGGATTTGCAATCAACTTGGACAAAAATCATGCAGCAAAAGAACAACGGATTAGACAACTGTCACATTTTGAATTGGGAAGCTTATTGGTCATACTTAGTCAAAACACACAACTAATTGATGGCCCTATGATGCTTAACCAATTCTATCATCCATATGATGCCACCATTATCAGATACAATTTATGCAGGACAAATAAATATAAGCATTAGGCAGCCTCCTGGAGTTTAAGAAATGATAGACATCTATGAAAAGAGGAAACATATCAGAAGCCAACACGAGTCAAAATCAGATTTTTGAATTTTGAATCAAATTTATTTTTGCATTTTTGGCACCAATTCTAAGGAGAGTCATTTCACTCTTCAAAATTTGGCGCTTAGATATTTTTGTAATATTTTTATTATTTAAACCCCTTTCATGTATTTAGAAAGAGGTCTAACAATTTTATTTGAGACTCTTTAAAAGCATACACTTCTATACTTTTAAAGTCTTTATTTAATTTTGAAGGTCTAATCCACGAAGTTTATTTAAGAAAGTTTGCTAAGAATTGCATTTTTATTTTTTTTGTAGTTGACCTTGGAGAAAACGCATGGATTGCAACTTTATTGTCTATGGATCAATCATCTCACATCGAGTAATTTTATCATTGTGTAGTGATTATTTTATGAAATGTTAAGTTATTTCTTCTATATGTACATTTTTTGTCAATTATGTTTTAATACAACCTGTTATTCCTTCACTTTTGAAATAGAGCTGAACTATCATCCTATTTATTTTTTATAAACAAAATTATGTTAAGTATTTGATGCGATACGTTTTACAGTCAACCATTTCGATTAACTATTTAATCGAAATAGTTGTTTTTACGAAATTTTTATACTTCTTGTATGAATAATCTTCATTACCATTCAAGATAGTCATTTATTTAGATCACACAAATATTGATTTAAGCCCGCGTAATAGTAATATATATAGATAGTTTGATTTTTCCGTTGAAACCACCCTCATCTACAAAATCAACTTTGATAATCAAATTCATACCTCATCCTACCATCTTTCATATTGGGAAACTGGTCCCATAATTCCAATCGGAGCCACCAACCCAAACGGATAAGGGACGGTATTCATGTCCCCGTCCGGATGGTTATCCCCCATGTTGTTGTAGTGAATTCTGAGGCTTCAACATTTTGGCGCTAGAAGGAGGGCCATGCTATGAATGGAAATTAAATCTAAATCAGAAAGCCATTCTCAGAGTCAAACTCCCTCACCATCGCCTCCAACTTCTTGGTCACATTCCAAGAAATCAGATCAACCTTGTTCTACAGAAACTCCTGAAGTACAATCCTTAATTCAGAAATTAGAAGGGATTTCTTTGTCTCAATAGGTATCTGAGTCATATGAAGCCATAATTTCCTCATTTTTTCCTTCCTCTCGAAGATTAACCAGATCACAGAGTGAAAAAATTGGAATACCTCCATTTGAATTTCCTCTACCTCCTCCTCAAAGGAAAACCAATAAATCTGAATCTGAAACTTATAGTGATATTTTCTCACCACCACCAAAAACTCCTTCATTTATTCAATCATCTTCATCGCAAACTCACTCTATCTAATCATCCACTTCACCATCTCAAATAGTCATTTACAATGGTACAGGAGCCGAATTTTCCTCCACCTAATCACCTTCTACTACTAGTGCATCTTCTTCCACAAAGACACCCACAATGGCTCAAAGACCATGGACACATCCAAGAGTCGTTCAAATGGCAGGACCATTACATCCCTTACCTGCCCATCCGAAAAAATGGTTGCCAAAATTTAATCCTGATGATGGTCTTCCTGACGAGGAGCATATAAACAACTTCATGTTATCTATCATTCTTAATGGATTTGTAGAAGAATATGTTGTTGTACATTTATTTCTTTATAATTTTGAAGGATCGACAAGATCTTGGTACTTTTCATTACCTTCTGGTTCCATTCATAGTTGGAATGTGTTCCAAGAACAATTCCTAACTAAATTTGGAGATGACCACTCAACAACGACTCTTATTAATGATCTCTCCAACTTAAAAGTTGAATCAAAAGAGCCCATTAAGGATTTCAATTCACGTTTTAACAAATTGTTAAATAAAATCCCATCTGCATCTAGACCAAGTGCCAAAGTACAAAATGAATGGTACATTTCTGCTCTCCCTTCAAATACAACTATTTTTGTAGATAGAGCTACTAAGACAACCTTGGCTGAAAACATGAAAGAGTATATAGCTGTAGAGAAACGTATTTTAGCCTTAGACAAAAAAAAAACACATTAAAAGAAAGAAAGTCCAAAAATGTCGCCTTCAAGGACAAATCTAAGAATAAAACGCCTAAAGACCCTTTCGATCTTGAAAGTATGCAAAAAGTACTTAAAACCACGTCCAATGAAATGGTTGAGATAAAGAAGAAAGTAGTTGAATCTTCTTCTAGAAAGCCTTTAGACCTTTTAAAAGAAATCCAATCTCTAATTCTAAGCCTCCAAATACAATATAAAATGTTGAATCAAATTTGGAAGAAGAAGAAGTATCAACAGGATGAACAAACGGGTGATGAAGAGCTATTAGAAGTACATGGAATGTGGGATTTCGTTCTCCCTTTGTCAGGTAATGAGGAAGAAGAATATTTACCTGTTACCATCATAAGAGTACTACGAAATCACCATAGATAGGTCAAAAATAGAAACCACCAACTCCTGTTGCCGAAGAAAAATCAATTGGTAAGAAATCATCTCCTAAGTCTACTCAAACATCCCCACCTCAATCTAATCCTTCACTTGTAGCGAAAACCTTGGTAATTTCTGATCATATGGAATACAACATAGATGAAGACACTAAGAAGACCATAGCTAATATTACGCTATATAATATTAGGAAGCTGAAACATTAGCAAAAGCTATTGCTCAAGGGATTAAATGCAGTTCCCACTTCTCCTATTCCTGCTGTTGTAATTTCTCAAGCTGCTCATCCGATAAAGTAAAACCAACTGATGTTGTTTTAATTGGTGGTAAATCTAATTCTCATATTCCTCCTTTTAATTTAACTTTTGAAATATTTAATAAGAATCTACACAATTGTTTAATTGATTCAAGGGCTTCATCCAACATTATGCCAAAAACAGTCTGTGTGAAATGAAATGTTTTAGCCCAGAAGTCTATTGTTCACATTGTAAAGTTAGATCGGACATAAGTTTAGGTCATAACATAAATTAATTTGGTCACCATTAGACTCTATTCAAATCTGAGACTATGTCAAGTGATTGACATATAAGTCGCTGCTATTCCTGAATTTTACAACTTAATCCTCAACAGAGATTGGTCTGAAAAGCTTAATGGTTATTTTGTAACAGACTGATTTCATATGTGGGTTCCTTACAACGAAAAGCCAAATCAAATAAGGGTCAACCGTGAGAAGCATCTAAAGTACACCGTGACTAAACTGGAAGGAGAAAATGAACCCGTTGCATACAAAAATAATATGATTGGAAACTATTCGGTTGAATCATTTTAGGGCAATTTTAATGCACAAACTTCACTTTTCTAGAGAATTTTGTTACCTCACAGATTGAAAATTATTCATAAACATATTCTTCCAAATGTATCAATTTTTTAGATAAAGCAGTAGTTAATTATTTGTTTTGGAAATTATTTTTTGATGGATCTAAATCTAACGATGGAGCAAGAGTAGGTTGTATACTAGTTAGCTCTGAAGGAGAGAAAACTATGTTGGCATGTAGAGTAGAATTTGAATGCATGAATAACATTGCTGATTATGAGGTGTTGATTCAAGGATTGTATAAAGCCATAGGCCTTAATATCAAATACATCTAAGTCTTTGGAGACCCTGAAATCGTGATCAAACAGGTAAGGAACACTATTCACTACAATGTTGTACATTTAAAGCATTATCAATAATTAGTCCACGACCTTAACTCACATTTCCTGGCATTTAATATCTCCCCTATACCAATACTTCAAAACGAGAGTGTTGATATCTTGGCTAACATTGCTTCCAAACTCATACCATCATAGGATTATAGTCCTAACCAATTTTATATAGAGTTAATTTTTAGACCTTCTATTTCCGATACTATCACCAATTGGCGATTTTTTAATGATGATCAGGATGTCATAAACTTATTGAAATCTGAGGACTCGTATGATGACCAAATAATAGATGAAGACCAACATGATAATCAACTTAAACAAAAAACAAATGAAAATCCCATACCCAAATCTGTAGTAAAGCTGGAGGATCTGTACGATCTTAAAGACAGATTCAAGAAAACAACTAATTCAAAACTTCAAAGTTCAACATTGAGGTTTGAATTAGTAAATCTTGGAACTAATCTAAACCACAGAATATTATTCTAGGTCTTGGTCTTGCACTTGTCGAAAGGTTAGCCTTCATTCGTTTGTTGAGAAGATATAAAGTAGTTTTTGCTTGGAATTACGATGATCTTAAAACGTATGATACTTCTATCATACATCACACTATTCCTATGATATCCGTCGAAAAGCCTATACATCAGAAGTTATGAAAGATTCATCCAAATTTGGAGAATCAAATCAAATATGAATTAAACAAACTTCTCAAAGCCAAAATCATTTTTCATGTTAGACATTCAAGATGGGTTTATACCTAATACTAGTCAGGAAAAAGAATGGTCATATTCGTATTTGCATAGACTTTCGTAATCTCAACAAGGCTTGTCAGAAGTACAACTTTCCACTACCTCCCTGAAGTTTTTCACAGAACCTCCAGCAGCCCACCTACTTGAATGCTTCTTCAACATCCCTATTCTTTATGAGAACATCTAAGCCTTTAGGCTCAGCTCTCAAACACTGGCATGATCTATGGTTCTTCTTTTCTTCAGACATTTATGTGAAATCTCTGTAAAGGAGACTTCGAAAAACTTGCCCTGTTTTAGTTTGAACACTGCCTCACTTGAGTTGAAATGGAGAATTGCCTCGCTTGAGCCTTCAAAGAACTCTGATGTATGTTGACCCTGAGCTTGCCAAGTGCTTTTTATGCATGACAGGAACACGAAAATGACCAAGACCAATTTACCCTTACTTTTCTTTTTTGAAATTTGGAAAGAGTGCGTACAAAGACCCCTAACGAATCTAATGATGAGAGTGAATGGCTGCATGTGATGGGTAAGAATCATGGACTGACACCTAATGATGAAACATTAACAAATTCAGGTGGATTTGACAACTCGACTCGATTTGACATGAATCCCCGACTTCATAGCGCATCTAGTGCAAATTTTGGGTTTTGCGCTACGAAAAACCCTAACTACGAATCCTCAATTTCGTAGCGCATATAGTGTATTTTATGAGTTTTGCACTACGAAAACTCCTAAGCAATTTCGTAGTGCATGTCAATTTTGAAACAGCCTAACACATGACACTTTTGAAATAATGTGGGATCAATGATAGGAGAAATAAGGTTGTTGACCTTTATTTAATAATGGAAACAAGACTCCAACTCTAGGATTTAGACTCTAAAACAAAAGCAATAAAAATGACTTGACTAAGACTAACATGAAACTTTGGAACCATACCAATTGTCCAAAATTTTAGAACTTTTTACAGTGATAACAGTAGCTCCACTTGGGATAGTGTGCCCTTGTGGTACACTAAGAACCTGTAGTTCCAGTGCTTTATACACTTATGATAAAGACAAAAATTTGATTGACAAGCATCCCCTTCAAGCTACTTGGGCCTTCACCTTGGGCTTAATACTTTTGTTTTAGCTTGTCATTATTAGCAAAAAACTGATAAAAATGCATATATACAATGTCATGAGAGATTGGTAATACTTTAGCAACGATAATGCTTAGGAACCTGCCATTAACAGGTCCTCTATCATAGGATCCTCCATCAATTTCCTGTAGAATATAAGTGTTGTTTCCATGAAAAGCAGCGAACTGATAAGGACCTTTCCATAAATTCTCAAACTTACTGTGCTTGCCTTTTTCTTCAATTCTGGCCTCTCATTTCAGCACCTTGTCTTGAATTTGAAAACTGTCTTCTTTGATCCTTTTATCAAATGTACCCTTAATTCTTTTCTGACTATGTTGATGAATGTCATAGACTTCATTTCTCTTCTCTTGCAGGGCTATCAGCTGATTGATTCTCCTCTGAATGGCATTTGGTTCTTCTTCAAGTCCTTGAATTAGTTTCATTACTTGTACTCCAAGTGATGTTGGAAATATAGCTTCAACATCATAAACTAATTCATATGGTGAAGTCCCAATTGATCTCTTTGTACAAATCCTATCAGCCCACAAGGCATACTTAAATTTTAAATGCCAATCTTTCTTGTTTTCCTGCAGAACCTTTTTTATGATCCTTACAATGCTCTTATTTGACGATTCAGCAAGGCCATTTCCTTGCGGATAGTAAGTAGTAGAGTGTCAAGAGTAATGTGATATTGGTGACAAAAGTTAAATTTTTTCTTGGACTTGAAAGCTTGAGCATTATCTGTTAAAACCTTCATTAGGTAGCCAAATTTAGACAATATATTATTTTCTAGAAAAGAAATAATTACTGAATCATTAACTTGCCTAGTTGGAATCGCCTCTATCCATTTGGTGAAGTAATCTGTTGCTGTGAGAATCCAGCGATGCTGCCCTGATGAAGGAGGATGAATATCTCCAATAAAATCCAATCCCCACTGTTGAAAAGGCACTTCCACGTAGATAGGAACCAAAGGCAAAGGCATAAGTTTTCTTCTCCCTTCAAAAATTTGACATTCATGACAAGCAGCCACCCTTTTGTAAATGTCTCTAAACATAGTTGGCCAAAAATATTCGGCCCTTAGGATATTATTTGTTGTAGCTTTCCAATAATGATGACCTTCACAATCTCCTTTATGTAACTCCTCAATAACTTTATCAGCTTCTTCTTCAAGGAGACAATTC
The DNA here is from genome assembly GCA_000404065.3 of Pinus taeda. Lineage (NCBI taxonomy): Eukaryota > Viridiplantae > Streptophyta > Pinopsida > Pinales > Pinaceae > Pinus > Pinus taeda. The sequence goes on along the minus strand of APFE030884538.1, from coordinate 84,720 downwards.
AGCAAAATCCCTTCGGCATCTTTCCAAAACATATTTTGATCATATATAAAATATCTTAAGGACTTCAGCTTAACAAACCTTGCTTTGGACTTAGTTAGATTGGCGGGAGCCTTATTATGCTGTAGAACATAAGCCACATCCTTATACCATTTTGAAACCAAGAATTTCTCATTGATTTGAACCAATTCTTCCTCATTTTCAGAAATTTTTGAGATTTCTGCATTTAGATTTATGTCAAGACAGTCCATATTTGACTGAGCCATTAGCTTTGCCAAGCCTTGACCCTTCATGAATTTGGTTGGTTTGATGTATATATCATACTCTAGCAATTTGGCTATCCATTTTGCCCTCTTACCATCTGGATCTAATTGTGTTAGAATATTTTTTATTACAGCACTTGGAACATATGCCACAATGTGAGAATGCAGGACATAGATTCTGAAATCTTTTATAACTTTCACTAAGGCATAAGCTTGCTTTTCTAGAATATTGTACTTTAGTTTAGCATTTGCTAATTTCATACTAAAGAAAGAAATAGGTTGTTCAATACCTTGCTTTCCTTTTTGTAGCAGAACTCCAGCAATTGTATTCTCGGAAGAAAATGTAAAAATAAGAAATTCCTTGGAAAAATCTAGACTGGTGAGTATCGGTGCTTGTGTAAGTGTCTTCTTGATTTCTTCAAAAGATTTCTTTGCTTCAGCTGCCCACTTAAAGTCCACTCCTTTCTTTAACATCCTTGTTATATCCTTGAAAATCTCAGCAAAATTAGGAATGAAATGCCTAACAAAATTCACCTTTCCAAGAAAAGATTGGATCTCTTTCCTACTTCTTAGCAGATCTACCTTTTGAATTGCATTAACTCTATTAGGATGAATCCTAATTCCTTCTTTAGAAATGATATGACCAAGTAACTTGCCTAATGTTAGAACAAATATACTTTTACTAGGATTAAGAGAGATACCAAAACTTCTACATTTTAGCAGAATTTTCTCAAGGTGCTTCAAATGATCTTCTTCTTTCATTGAAAAGACTGTGATGTCATCAAGATAAACAACCATTGATTTATCCCTTTCTTCAGCAAAAGAAATATCCATTTCTCTTTGAAAGGTGGCCCCCGCATTCATGAGACCAAAAGGCATCTTGGCGTACATGAATGTGCCCCATGGTGTTGTGAAGGTTGTCTTCTCCTGATCATCTTGATGTACAAGAATCTGGTTGTACCCTGAGAAACCATCAAGCATAGACATCCTTTGTGAACCAACAATATTTTGCATAATTGAATCCATCTTGGGAAGAGGATAGTTATCTTTCAATGAAGCCTTATTCAAATTTCTGAAATCAATACAAATTCTAATTTCTCCACTCTTCTTTCTAATTGGAACAAAATTTGCAATCCAATTTGAGAATCTGATTGGGACAATGATTTTAGCATCAAAGAGTTTCTTAATTTCCTTTTCAATCAATGGCATAAGAATCTGATTAATTATTCTCAACTTTTGTTTGAAATGTTTCTCATTTTCATTAATAGGAATAGTATGCTAAATAATGGAGGGATCATACTGTTTTAAATCAGCATAACTCCAAGCAAAAACATCAACAAACCCTTTCATCATCTCAACATATTTGGCTTTCATATCAACTAAAAGAAACTTTGAAATTTTGATCATTTTAGGTACAACTAAAGTACCTAAATTGCATCTTTCTAATTCCTCCTCATCAGCTTGTATCTTTGGGGATTTGAACACATCATTCTGATCGAACAACTTATCAAGAGGGATTAGACCCTTTGGTATTGAATTGTTTTTTAATTGTAAGACTTCAGAATTTTCTTTTGACTCACCAAACATGTTTTGTTGATCCACTTGAGTACTTTCAAATTCTTCTTTCAATTCAATAAAATTCTTTACCTGTTGATCATCTTCAAAAACTTGCCAATTTGTGATATTATCTAGTATAGTTGGTCTATGACGAACTTCAACCTCATATTTTTCAGAAGAATGAATAGGAATGACAAACAAACTTGCCGAAACAGCAATAGAATCAACAATGGAATTTTGGTCTCTAGTTTTGATAGTGAAAGAATATGCCTGAAAATTTTCCAATATATCTAAAACTAGATTTCTGTATGCTCTCATTCTTACATCCTTTGTTTGATAGACACCCTCCACTTGTCTAATAACCAATTCAAAATCTCCAAGAACATAAATATTTTGAGCTTTCATTTTCATCAAGACTTCTAGGCCCAAAATTAGAGATTCGTATTCAGCCATATTATTTGTGCAATCAAAGTTCAGTTTGTAAGAGTAAAACTTACTTTAATCACTTGGACTTGTGATCCAAATTCCAGCTCCTGCCCTTTATTTTCCTGTTGATCCATCAAAGTACAAGGACCACCACATCTTCATCTCTTTCTCATCTTCTTTCTTATTTTATGAGTGTTGATTTTTTGTTTTCGTCTCTCTCGGTCCACTATCAAACGACTCATTAAAAAGAATGGCAGATCCAAGTTTAGTATCTAATGAATAAATAGGAAAATTCTAAGGTTTGTCTTTGTTGCTTACCATATAAGCCATTTTGGTCTCTCGATACAATCTCCTTTACTCACCAAAAACCGGGATGGTGGCATAGGTAAGGTCTGTCTGCATTGTGCCTTTGATTTTTGCTGCCCATGATCTTGATAGCAACATTCCAAACTTTGGCAGAATGTTAGCCACAACAATGTCCATAACAATTGTCTTTGCTAGGATTTTTGTTAGACCAACAACAACATCTTTGATTAAACTAATACATTGGACTCTTTTTGAATCAAAAGAGAATAAATCCTTATATGGTCTTGTTACCTGTAATCCTAACCTCTCCATAATTACTTTGGGCATGAGATTATGAGAAGCCATCAAATCCAACATAACATTATGTAAGGTCATATCATGAATACTAATGCTTACATAGAAAGGAGGAAACTCTTCATTCTGATCATCTTCTAACCTTGGACCCAAGTATATAGTAGGATTATCTTCTTACACATTTGAGATATCAGCAGCTCCTGGTTGTGAATTTAACATCTCTACAATCTTGCTTTTGTATTTATCTACCTTGAGAATCTCACTAAAAGGGACTGATATTTTGATTTTTGCAATTTCATTCTCAAGGTTGATAACAGAAACAATTTTTTTTAGCTTCTTTGATAGGAGGTGGATGCTGAGTGTCCTTTTTACCAAGTGGAGAATCATTATACCTTCAAAAACCTTTGGGGTATCCTTTTTAGCTTCAATAGCCTTTGAAACATCTTTCTTGGGTTGTGTTTTGTTTGCAATAATTGGCACATTTCTGTTTCTAAGATTGTATTGTTTTTGCATTTCAAAGATAGCATATTGATACCCCTTTAAATAATCTGAAGGCTCTTCCCCTTGCTTGATCAAACTGGACTCATCATGTTCTTCTTTAGTCAAGAAAATTCCTGACATTTCTTCATCAAGGCAATGGATAGATTCTTCAGGAATCTCAGGACCATCTTCTTCATCAACCAAATTCTGCTGAAAAGGAGGTCCCATTGGAGGATCACGCTATTGATTTCTATTTTCTCTTGGTCTTTGTTGGTTTTGAGGTCTTTTGAATTGTGGGTTTCTAAATTGAGGCTCATGTTACACAGGGGGAGCAGAGGTGTTTCCAAGAGCTAACCTATCCATCAACTCCTCCATGGTCTTCATCATTGAATCTAACTTATCTTCTGGAGTTGAAGAGGAAGGTTTCTCTTCTTCTTTCAATTTAGCTTTTCCCATTTTTGATTTTTTGGTAGCTACCATTTTTACTTCTACCTTTACTGCATCATTCTGCATATCAGCAAGTGTGGCAAACTCTCTCTCCCTCTCTTAGCAAAAGAGAAAAATCAGAGTCAAATGCTTCAGCATATCTCATTTGTGCTAAGGCTTCTGGAGGTTTCAAGCAAGTTGGGATTGAGTTAAACAATTTGTTGAACTTCTTTGAGAAATTTTGAATGGTTTCATCAGGTGCTCTTCTAAGATTATTGTACTCGGTAAGTGCTTGACTGGATTAGTTCTATTTCCCCATTTCCTTAGAAAGATATCTTCAAATTCTACCCAATTATGAATGCTTCTTGCTGGGAGGGCTTTAAACCACTTTCTAACTTCGCCAATAAGGGTCTGTGCAAATAGTCTTAGCTTCACATCCTCATCATCAACTTCCTCTCTGTTAGAAAAATCATTAAATTTGTCCACATGTTCTTCTGTTGTAATTTCTTCATCACCACCCCATGCTGTAATTCTTGCAGCATATTTGCTAGGAAGATCATGCAAAACAGCAGGGAGTGCAAGTGGGGCATACCTAGCGGGTACAACCATGATTAAAGGAGGAAAAGTAGCTGCAGGGATGAAAGGGACAAAGGGTGAAGAACTGATATGAGGAGGACTGCTTGGTTTCTGAAAGCCACTAGGAATAGCAGAAACAGAAGATGAGGAACTGATATGAAGAGGACTACTTGGGCTCTGCAAAAATGTACTCCAATTTGGAAGAGGAAGACCAGCTTTGGATTTTAACAAGACTTCAAAAGGATCAATTTCTTTCAGTTTATCTAAGGCTTCCCTTTCTAATAGTAGCTCAGAGGTAACTACTTCCCAAAATTCTTCCTTGTCTTCTTGGGATACTAGGTCTGAGGTATTAATTCCTCTTTTTTGTGGATCTAAGATAATACCAATGAGTTCTTCTTCATTTTCTGATCTAAACAACGCTTCATGAATTTTATCGTCAACTATTTTGTCTTCCAGATTTTTTGATAATTTATAGAGCAAAGATTTTGAATAAGATGGAGTACATGTTGTTTCTTAAAATATTCGACTTGCTCTTGAAACTATGTTTGGATTGTCCACAAGAGTAGGTGGATGGGGTCAGGATTGCTCCGTGTATGTCTCCTTCTCGAAGCCACCTTTAAAACTTTGAAAATGCATGGAATTACCAAGGTAGGTTGTAGCCTCGAAAGTTATATGAGCTCTTACTACCTTCAGAAGTTCAGTTCTTGATTTCGGGAATGAGTAATCTTCAGGCTCTAGGTAGACGCACCAAAATGTTATCACAAAACCTAACCCTGATAGGTTGCTGACCAGAAGGACCTTGAGTAACTGTTTCAAACCAAATTTTGGTTGAGGCTTAGCTTCCCCAACCTGAGAGGGATCTCTCACTAGGTTAAAGATTTTAATAAAAGATTAGATGGCTAACTCTATGAAACAAGTAAAGGAGTATGAATGGTTGAACACAATCAATAAACATCCATTGGGCTTATGGAGTTATAAAATGTTTAGTATGACAACAATATTAGCTTAACATGGAAGTTAGGGCATCAAGAGCTCAATAAATAAGTAACACATAAGAACACGTAGGAAACACAGTCTACAAATGCATGAAGGAAGTTAGAGCATTGCCAATGAGTTCTAAGTAACATACATTCATATCACTGCAAATGAGGAAATGAGGACAACCATAAGACAATCAATCATTGAACTCTCTTCTGAATCCTGAGTAGTAAAGCCAAACTCTGTATTACATAAAAACATAGTCTTCCACAATGAAGCAATATAAGTGTTTTTTTTTTTTTTAATTTCCAACCTTTGAATTCAAACCTGTGAAATTAAAAGTGAAATCCTTGGTTACTTGACTGTGACCTCCCTGAATTTTTTCACAAAACCTCCAGCAGCCCACCTATTTGAATGCTTATTTAACCTCCCTATTCTATATAAGAACATCTAAGCCTTCAAGCTCGGCTCTCAAATATCGGCCTGATCTATGGTTCTTCTTTTCTTCAGACATTTCTGTGAAATCCCCGTAAAGGAGACTTGGAAAAGCTTGCCCTGTTTTAGTTTGAACACTACCTCTCTTGAGTTGAAATGGAGAACTGCCTCGCTTGAGCCTTCAAAGAACTATAATGTATGCTGACCCCGAGCTTGTCAAGTTCTTTTTATGCATGATAGGAACACGAAAATGACCAAGACAAATTTACCCTTACTTTTCTTTTTTGAAATTTGGAAAGAGTGCGTACAAAGACCCCTAACGAATCTAATGATGAGAGTGAATGGCTTCATGTGATGGGTAAGATTCATGGACTGACACCTAATGATGAAAAATTAATGAATTCAGGTGGATTTGACAACTAGACTCGATTTGACTTGAATCCCCGATTTCGTAGCGCATCCTGTACAAATTCTGGGTTTTGTACTACGAAAACTTGTAACTATGAATCCCCAATTTCGTAGTGCATATAGTGTATTTTCTGAGTTTTGCGCTACGAAAAATCCCAAGAAATTTCGTAGCACATGTCAATTTTGAAATAGCCTAACACATGACACTTTTAAAATAATGTGGGATCAATGATAGGAGAAATAAGGTTGTTGACCTTTATTTAATAATGGAAACAAGACTCCAACTCTAGGATTTAGAGTCTAAAACAAAAATAATAAAAATGACTTGACCAAGACTAACATGAAACTTTGGAACCATACACGTTGTCCAAAATTTTAGAACTTTTTACAGTGATAACAAGGTGGAAGCAATTCCACTAAGAGTAGTCAATTCTGATGCAATTATTGAATTCATTGATTAATTTATCATAGCCAAATTTGGCTTATCTAATGCACTCATGTTCGACAATGCATCTTATTTTTCTGGAAAAAGTATGATTGAATTCTCACTAAAAAGAGGTTTTAAATTGAAGTATTTTTCTAATTACTATCCTCAACGGAATGGGTTAGCAGAATCAACTAACAAAAACCTCATTAGAATCATTAACTGAAATGTCGACCAGAACCAAAAGAATTGGCACAAATATTTGACATTTTCTCTTTGGGCTAACAGAATCACTCAGAAGGCCTCAATAGGCACTTCTCCATTAATTTGGTTTATGCGAAAGAAGTTTTCATTCCATCAAATATAGCTATTCCCTCTCTATCGCTAATGAAATTCATTGAAGAAACTCCTTCTTCTTTATTACAATTAAGGCAAGATCAAATTCTCAAATTAGAAGAGGAAAGAGAGAAAGCAAAGATCACACATGTCTGTCATCAACAGTTAGTTAAAACTTCTATTGATGCAAGTTCAATTTCCACCAAATCATTTCAAATTGGAGATCTCGTCTAGAAATGGGACAAAGCACACGAGGGAAAAGGCAAACACACCAAATTCCAAATACTGTGGCTTGGACCATTTCAAGTTGTTGAGAAAGTAGGCCCATCAACCTTCATATTACAAGATTTATCAAGAAGAAGAGATTCTCTTCTTGTTAATGGGCTTATCTTGAAGAAATTATTTTCTTAGGAGATAACCTCTCCTAACTGTAACATTATTGCATTTATCTTTTTTCATTTTATGCTTTCTAGGAAAATAATGGTAAATAGCATTTACTTTTGGCTTCACAATAAATCTTTTGGAAATATTTTGATTTATCACTTTTAGAAGTGGAAATTGTTAAGGAAATAATTATAACATTTTAAAATTATCTAAGTTCCATGAGTCTCTGAAATTTTATTTTCCACCAAAATTATTTATTCTTTGAGAAACCTCCAACTTTATAAAAAAAATGTGTTCTATTATCAGTTAAGAAAAGTTATCTTTGACAAAGTAAAGGCTGTTTGCAGAGAGCATCTTCAAATCTATAATTGTCATCCAAAACTCTTAAGGAGTCAATGGTTCTCCCCATCCAGTAATATTTTCTCTTTTTATAGTATAGTTATAAAATATGCTAAAACTTAAAAGGTAAGAGGTCTCATCAAGATCTTGCCTACCATGTTCATAGGAAAATAATAGACTGACATTACCAATACTGCAAACCAAAACAAAGTAATGGCTTGATATTATTTTAATCTTAAGACAAGGGGTCTCATCACGAGCTAGCTCATTCAGTTGAATTACAACCGGTGAATGGCATTGTCATTATTTGGCCACCAAACCAAGACAATGACTTTTAAGTAATAAAAGGAAAATTTTGCAAAAAAGTAAACTGTTTAAAAAAGACAATAGAGAATAAGTATATGAATTTGGATTTATCTCTAAAAACTGCACTCTTATCTGGATGGGACGATGAATTGTTGTTGGTTAAAAGGTAACCTTGTCAGGCCTATGGACACCTACTGGCAATAGAGGCTCTACTTGTGACAAATGAGTACATTAAAAAAGCTCATCTGCAAAATCTCCCTACTTTATCTTTTAAACTAAGGACTGACATAGATAAAGGTTTTCATCTTTAAGAGGATATCAAATGAATTATAATTAGGTGAGTTTTTTTTTATTATTCAAAGAAATGTTACTTATCTAAAATTTCATGCAATTCCTATTCCCTGAACTATCTTTACTTTGAAAGTTTTAGAAACTTCAAAATTATCAAAGATAACTAGTTCTTCCAGTGACCAATTGTTGTGTTGTACAACAACCCCCATTTGGTGAAAGTCCTTTAGATAATAAATGGGGACCCTTTAGAAAATAATTTGGTTTAAATTCATTATAATCCAAATAAAAAAAATCATTTACTCCGCTCCAAAGTGAAATTACATTTTTCATTTCACAAAATCTCTTGCGCAACACTTAACGTTACCATTTGAACATCGTCGATTTGTGATATGCAGAGAATCGAGGAATATTCCTTTTCGATCAAATCATGTCAGACTTTTCACATC
>APFE030884538.1:13207-51363 GCA_000404065.3 Pinus taeda | reverse complement strand
AGCCACCCTATCACCGCATGTTACCATTTGCGACGTTTTTACTCTGAACTGAAATTGGAAGATCGGCGCTGAACTCTGAAATTCACTGAAGCAACAGCCATGGGAGGAACCCTCATCACACATGAACCTGGCACGACAGCAGTCCTTGAACTCTATCCCGACATTTATCAAATTTTCTTGCAAGTAGGATGGATAGAGTACTTCACGAGACTTTCGGACTTCAATGTGCAGCAAGTCCTTGAATTTGCATGCAATTTAATAGAAGGATTCTCTGTCGTCCAAGGAGTTCAAATCCTAGTCACGGAGGAAGTGATAGCCCAAGCTACCGGGCTACCAGCTAATGGCATACGGTGGTTCAGCAGAAAGCACCTGATTCTTAATGTGCTGCAGGATTTTCTCCGACCAGGCGAGCAGGTAGAGCCCAAGGGTAGAGGCGTAGCACTTCGTTCGTTACCTCAACCGTGGCCGAGAGTCGCTGAATTTGTCAAGCAATACCTGACGTGCGAAGGCCGCTACTAGGTAATTTACGAGCACAATTTCATCCTGTTAAATCATTTGAGAAATGGTCAGTTAATAAACATGCCATATTATCTATTGGGTTGTCTCAAAAACATGTCACGTTATGCTGTTAACGCAAAGCGTCCACTTCTTTCCTTAAAACATCACCGCTTAGCCCAATTACTGATTAATAGAGCCCTCGCTTTAAATAACCCTCCACCCCCCATTGATCCCCATCCAGAGGCATAAATTCCACAACCAGAACATGAACATCCTCAGCAAACGGAGGACATGCCTGAGCAAATCCCTCTAGCAAACCCTCAACAAGCAGAGCACATTCCTGAACAACTCCACCAAACATCCCCACAAGTTGCTAAGAATGAACAAGCAGTAGTAGAAATGACTGCAAGAACAACCCCATCTCCCAAAAGAACCAATTCTTCCATTCCCATACTTGGAATTTCTACTGATGATTCCGACGACAATATCCCCATTATCCTGCTTAAACGAAAAAAGCAGTAGAGAAAGAAAACCCCATCGAAAAGAAGAAAAACTAGGGTTTCAGCTAAGGCACCTGCTGCTCCGGCTACTACCCCTATCCTAAAGGAAGCTGGCCCGAAGAGAAAAATGCCTGAATTCCCTACTTTTCTACCAAAGCGAAGAACTCGGTCATCGGTAGTAGCTAAATTTCCTAACCCCTCTAGTTCACCACCCATCACTTTAAGGATCCTCACTCCCACCGGTCCTCAAAGATCCTCTCCCTCACCCTCGGAAGTTGAGATGCAGAGCGTTCATAGCTTCGTGACATCATATTTTAAGACAGCTGACACACAAGAACCAGCTGCCGACACCCAAGGTAATAGTGACCAAATGGCTGCAACACAAGAAACAGCCACTTCCCCAGGTGACACACAAGAACCACCTATGGGGAATACTGATCAAAATGATGAAGCACAACCTCTGACTCCACTGGAGCCTACCGCTCTGCAAGATCAGCCTACCATACCTGCCTTGCAGGAAGAAATTGAATTTCTGAAATCTCAGATTCAGGATTATCAGGAGGAAATAATAAGGGTCAAAGAAGCATATCATAATGAATTCAGCCTGCATGTTTTAGCACGAGTAGCGTCTGCAGCAGAGAAAAGTAAAGACAATGAATATATATGTACCAATTGTGGTGAAATATATACTCAAGCAGGATATAAGGTAGTGGTAGAACCGATGAAGGAAGCCTCCGCTGTTGTAGATGACACAAAAGAGCCTGCTGTTGCACAGACGGAAATGCCACAATCCTCTGCTGGAATAAAAGAGCCTATTGACACACAAGAACCAACAGGCTCTCTAGAGAAGGTGCAGATAGAAGAATCTGTTGTCACACAAGAACCAACAGGCTCTCCAGAGAAGAAACAAGACCAAACTGAAGAACTTACTGACACACAAGAACCAGTAAGTTCCCCAGAAACTGCACAAGATCAAACTGAAGAGCTTACTGACACACAAGAACCAGTAAGTTCCCCAGCAACTATGCAGGAAGAAACAGGGAGTAAGAGAAAGGAGAATACAGACTCACCCCGGCCTACCCAAATTGCTATGGAAGAAGTATTTACACAGGAATCAGCAAATGAGGAAAAAGGTACAGACTCACCCCGGCCCACCCAAATCACCATGGAACAAAATGAATCAGGACAACAGGAGGAAGAGACACTAGCTGGAAACGAAGAAAAAGATGTTGGATTATCCCAGTCTACTCCAACAGAGCAGATTATCCTTGTTGATGCCTCTATACAAACAGAGTCTCCCTCTGTTAATGATGTATGCATAGAAACAGATAGTTTTCAAGCATTGAAAGGAAAATGGTGGAAAGAATATGAGCAGACACAAGGCAAAGCATTCCAACAGCAAAAAGGGACCTGGTTCAATCATGCATATAGGAACTGGGAAGCACTTGAGCAATGCAGAGCTCAATACAAAGAAATCACGGAGTTAAAAGCCAGATTGTCCCAGATGTTTGAATTATTCCAAAGAATACTTGCCACAAGGAAACCCTCTTTTAATTATGCAACATTTTTGAGGGAGAGACTGACATTTTTACAGATAAAGGCTGTAAGAGAAGGTAGACCTCATCAGGTGGTTACATCAGAACAATTTATGCAAACTTTTGCAGAGGCACCTAAAAATGATCAAAACCTGTTATGTGAGCTTTATCTACATAATGAAGCCATGTCCGAAGAAAGAAACAGGAATATCCTACCTGTGATTGGCGACATACAGCTCAGAGCCTTCATTTCCTTTTTAGCCAACCAGCTTACATGGCAGAACGCCTTTATCTCAGCTCAACATAATGAACAGAATTGCCTTTTGTGGATTAGGGCTGAACCACAGAATGCAGCCACTTTTATTGCACAGCATCAAACAATGATAAAAGATCCTGATATGAAAGACCACGTCAGGCAATTACAAGCAGTAGTCCTGAAAGAATCTCAGCACTATCTGAAAACCAAGGCATCCTTGGCTATTAAGGCAAACAATTTGTTTTGGGAAAACTGCCCCAAAGAGAGGAAAGAATATCACCCTTATAATCCATCAAATTTACAGGTAGCACTCACGAGGGTACCTTACTATATTAGATGCATGCAACATTGTGTTGAAAGCTGGATGGGCTACAGATTTAAATTTCCACTTCTATGGTTATCTGGTGAACAATATAAGGGTCAGATTGGACTATCCAACAAGGAAGAAGCAGCAGCATGGAGGCATATACAGACTGTCTGTGGGTTCAGAAAGAAGTTTGGTGTCACCTCCTATAGATATTGTCTTAGTAATCTACAATGTTCATCCCAGTACTCCGACTCGGACTCAGAGTAAAACATTGCATGAGGACATGCAATATCTTCAGTTGGGGGGGATGTTAGGACTCAGAATTGACCAATTTTGACCTTATATTTTTGCCATAATACTATCCTTTTCAGTCATAAGTTATAAGCTTTGATTACACAATGACTTAATCACCCCAAGGTACGAAGTAACTTTCCGCATATCTATATGTTTAAATGTTCATGATATTCGTTGAGTATCTTTATATTTATCTTGGAAAGCTGACTAAGTTGCCAATAATGTCTTAGCCCCAGGAATTATATTAATAGTGCTGTACACAGAAACAGCAACTAACGCAGTGCTGCAACACCAGAAACAACAACTACGCAGTTGCTGCAACACCAGAAGCAGCAACTACGCAGTTGCTACAGTCAGCAACAGCAACCATATAAAGCGGGCTATTTTGCAACAGCTGGGAATAACAAACGGAAACTATCTGAAGAACGCTGACATGGCATGATCAAGCAGCTGTCTAAAGCGGGTAGAACACAGTTACCATGGCTTAAAACAGGAACAGCATGGGGAAACGGCAAAGGAATGCGAGAATCCCAAGAAGACGGTCGAAGTTGGTTACCAGTTGTGTAACAGCCAGAACCTAAGAAAGAATATATTATTATACTGTTGTAACAGCATTCTGTAATTCTTATTTTTGATAGAACGGGTTAACCGAATGAACTGTAACAATCTATTGTAATAGATGTATCCTCTATAAAGAGGAGACATCTACATTAGACGAGGAGAGGATGGTCTGTAAGTGAAATTTTGAGAGACATCAGCAAATCTGAACTTTATTGTATTTGAATCTTTTGGCAGATGAATAGAAGATCATTCTGAGCACTTAAGCTAGCCTTTGTGTTCTGGGGAATCTTGTGAGAGGGACTGGGTCCACCTTCCTCACAAGATTCACCCATTTACTTTTCTGTCAAGTGTGTAAGTGTGTGATATTTTCTTTCTGCTGATACTCTGTTTGGATTCTGTAGCATTACCTCTGGTAATTCTGTTTTTCTAGCACTCTGTTTCATTAATTGCTTGAAGTTGTGCAAGTGTGTTTCCCCGGTGAATTCGAATGCAGTGTGTATTAGCAATCTGATTTCAGGGGCAGGTGCTGAACGTCCTCACCTGGAGGATAGGGTCTTGATCCTCTACCAACAGAGCATCCATCTCTTTGCTTTCTAGATTTGTAATCTTAATTAATTACTTTTATTTTATCAGTACTGTGATAACTTAGCGTAAGAATCATGTATACCACAGCTCTTAATTCTTTTAGAGTTAAGTACATACAGTGCGCGGTAGCCTTTGGAATAAAAAGACTTTCCCAGGTTGACAATTAATGTGGTACTTGATTGTTTAATTAATAAACAATTCAACTAGCCAACAGCATCGTCGAAAACAGCCCATGGAATGGAGTGGTCAATGGGATCGAGTGTTATTAGTCTACGAGGTCGCAGCTGAGTATATTCGGGGAGCTCATGATATACGGAGATGATTTTTGTGGTGATAAACTGCCATCTGACAACATTGTCTTCAAAAATTGTTCTGTTCCACACTAGGCAAATAGACCAACAAATAATCAGAGGAAGGCAAATCAAGTTAGATCCAAAATGTGAGTTGTGCCAGTTATGCCATGCTTGGTTAATGTTATCCCCTTTCCATCTGCCAGTAAAATGAATCATTGTTGCGATGGATCTCCAAAGATTGACCGTAGCTTTGCATTTAAGAAAGAGATGCTTGGTCGTTTCAGATGCGTGCTTACAAAGAACACACCAATGATGTCCATGGATGGCTCTGTGTGTCAAGGATTCCCCAGTGGGGACTTTATTGCTAAGTACACACCAAAAGAAGAGCTTGGTCTGCAGTGGGGTCCTTAATTTCCAAATAACCTACCACAAATCATTTGTAATCTCTTCTTTTTGTTATTTATCAGCCCAAGGTAACCAACCTTTGGGGTGTATACTCCGTTTTCAACGAGGCACCACATGATTTCATCTGGTCCCTCCTTTATTCTGATGTGTGACTCAGTCAAGGTAGCAGTGTAATTATTCCATATTTGGTGCCAATGAGGTCGAATATTTAATTGATCAGCAAATTTCCAGGCCTGAGCATATATGGTGGAATTAACCTGGTCAGCAATATGAGCAATCAAACTGATGTCTCTTTGATTTAATGGAGGATTAATTCTCTCGGTAGCTAGAATCGTTTTCCTCCCCCTGTCCAGGGGTCCAGACCGATGCACGCTTTTGTGCCATCATTTATGCACCATGCCAAATGATTGTGGATGTTCGGGAGAGAATGGAGCAGAGCTTTCCAAACCGATGAGATACCAATCCTTGTCCGTCATGGCAGCCTAACCCAGTCCATGATTTGGAGAGGCCATATGTATTTGTGGTAAGTAACAGAGGTCCAATTGTTCTGTTTGTAGAGGAGAGTCCATCCCATTTTTGCAGCAAGTGCTTGAGAAAAAGGGGGTAAATATTTAAGTCCCCATCCTCCCCATTTTTTGGGCAAGGTAATCTTGTTCCAACTAACCTAGGCAAACATTCTCTTATCCTGTTGACCACTCCAAAGATATCTGTTGCAAATCTGTTGAAGGAGAGCAAGTATACTTCTAAGTATCCAAGCTAAAGCCATCCAGAAAACAAGGGTAGCCTCCAAGACTGATTTTATTAGCACTAATCTTCCAGCTCTGGACAAGTAGCAATGGCACCAATTTGTTAGCCTTTTCTCCAATTTGATGACCAACCATATCCAATCAGCAATTTTTTGGCTTAGGGGTTTGATCCAGAAACCTAGGTATTTGAATCCATGGTCAAGTGGGTGAACGCAATATGGGAAGTGCCGATGTGCATATTGAGATTCATGGATGGTTGTGTGCACCAGAGTAATGGTAGATTTCCCATGGTTTGCCATCATGCCTGTAGCCCGAGAGAAAGTGGATATAATTTTATCAAAATATACAGAGTCTCGAATGTTACCGTCCAGATTATGAGGTACTAGTGATCATTTATTTTCAGGCCAAATAGTCTACCATTTCATTTTTCATGTGCAATTAACCAACTGAGACCTTCCATGAAAATAAGGAAAAGGATGGGGGATAGAGGACATCCCTGTCTGAGTCCCCTTGTAGCATGAAAGAAATGGGAAGCAGAGCTATTAATGAGGGTACTAAAGGAAGCTGTAGTTATGCAAGACATGATCCAGGTGGTGAAAAGATGTGAGAAACCTAGGTGGATGAGAAGCATTTTGATGTATATCTAGCTAACACAGCCAAAGGCTTTCACCAGGTAAATCTTTAAAATGATGCCTTTTAGCTTTCTAGATCTAATAGAGTGAATAGCCTCTTGTGCGGTACCAATGGCTTCATGGATCTGTCAGTCTTCGAGAAAATCGAACTACTCAGGCGAAATATGATGAGATAGGATGGGTCTAATCCTGTTGGTAATGATCTTAGAGATGATTTTGTAGAGACAATTGAAGAGGGAAATGGGGTGGAAATCATTGAAGGATGATGGAGAATCAATCTTGGGTATAAGGGCAATGAAGGTGGAATTAATGGAATCATACAATTTTCCAGTGGTCCTACTCTCCTCCACCACATTGAGGAGGTCTTGTCCCAAGAGATCATAAAATGCCAAATAAAACTCAATAGCCCACCCATCTGGTCATGGGCTTTTATCTTTTTTAAACCACTTTAGGGTCCCCTCAAATTCAGCAGGTGATACTAGTGAATTGAGCTTCTCTGCTACCTCCTCATCTACAAACCTAGGGAAGTATCCAGCCACTTGTATAATATCCGCTAGATTGGTCTCTCGTGGAGATTTGTAGAGATTCTGGAAGTGTGAGGTACCCAGAAGAGATAGATTTTTGTAGGTGTCAGCCATACCTCCATCCGGTAGAGGCATTTTCCAGATTGTGTTAGCTACCTTTCTTTTTGAAAAAAAAATGTGTTATCATCTCCAGCTTGTAGCCAAATTACCCTGCTATTAAGTCTCTAGGTTTCTTCTCTTTCCTTCAGTATCTTGTCCTTCTGTTTCTCAAGCTCAATAAGATGTGATTTTTCATTTGCAGATGAAAAACCCTTATTGTTGTCATCCATAAGAGCGTTCAATTCAGATTCAATCCAAGATAGGATCTGATCATCCCTCAGTTTTTTATCTATGGCCCAGGAGATGGATAGATCCTTAAGCTGAGATAGATTGTGGTAGAAACCCTCAACCAGGGTTCTGTGACTCAAGATGGGGTTAGCTTTCCAATAGTCAGTGACCATCTTGATGTATCCCATATCCTGTAACCAGACATGATTGAATTTGAAGGGGGGTTTACGTTTTGATTTGGGACCAAGGATCTCCTAGTATATTGGGGAGTGGTTTGATATGCCCCTAGAACCCACCCGTTGTTTATATCTATTCAAATGATGCAACAGGGACACCTTAATTAGGAATTGATCGAGCCTCCCAACCAGCGCTACATCCCCTACCTTTCTATTTCTCCATGTAGGCAGGGGCTTTATCATGGGCACATCTGTGAGGTTGTGTTGCTCCAAAGAATCCCTAAAGTAAGTAGACAGGGCATCTACTTGTGCTTGGGATTCCTAAGATTCCCCAAATCCTATGGAGAAATTAAGATCAACCTCGATGACCAGATGATCATATGAAGTAAATTCCAAATTGAGAAAACGCTGCCAGAAATCCTCTAGCCGATGACAAGGTCCATATACATTAATAACCTAGATATTCATACCCAGATCGACAGAGAATATATCCATACCTATGAACCCTAATCCTCCCTAGGATGCTGAAACCTTAATAGTATGCGAGTTGTATCCAATGGCGAGTCCCCCAAATTGACCCACAGCATCAAGGGAGTAAAAAAGCCAACTAGGTTTTAATAATGCTAAGGTTCAATTGATGAGATCAGCATCCCCCAGGGTTTCTTGCAACATGATGATATCCACAGGCTCAGTTTCAAATAACCTACGCAGAGCTAGTTTTTTGGAGGCACTAGCCATGCATCTGTAGTTGAAGGATAGCCATTTCATGGTGGAACCCTCCCGGGGGTGTTCAATGCTCTAAGAACCCCTTCTAGAGTGGATTGTTTGCCAGTGAGTATTTCTGCCCCGACCTTCTGAATGGCTTTAGTGAGATTGGACTTTCGGCCATGAGATGATTGTATAGCCGGACAGGGAAAAGTGGGACCTAGCCCTCAATAGGAGGGAGTAAGGCTCTCAGGGAGGGATCGAGAGTGAAGGTCGTATGGGTGAGGTGGCTCCAAACGATCCATGGCAGATGGGAGGGAGGAGGAAAGGGGAGTAGGGACAGATGGAGTGGTGGTGGAAATAATGGGAGGGGGAATGTTAAGTGCACTGAGTATGGAGGGAGAAATGAACCTAAAATATGTAGAATCAAATGATGCACTGCAAGAAAGAGATACAATTGAGATAGGGTGAGAGGAAAGAGGAGTACCCTCTTTTCTTGCGGCCTTAGCAGCAACAGCTTGGGCTCAAGTCATCAGTGGCGATGGAGCCCTGTGCACTCCTTCTGTAGCCATGGAGGTTCCAACTCGATTAGGTGCTTGGGGAGCCGAGACAAGGGTGCTATTTGGGGTGGCTACAGCTTTACCCTTAGAGATAGAAGGTGCACTTGGAGGATCAGTTGATTTCATGTTTAATGGGCATTCTTTAAAGATGTGCCCTACCTTGTGACATATCCTGGAACGAAATGGGATGCATTTATAGTCCAAGATCTGAATACGAGTGTAATGCCACCATTTTAATGTAATTTTCTCCTCCAAGCCCTCTCGCATATCCAAATGTACCAAGATATGGTCCAAGGTTCGATTCTTGGTCTGAACATAGAACTTATCGAAGTCGAGGTAGGTGCCAAGAGTGTTCCCAATCCTAGCAAAAACTTCTTCGGACCAATACTATAGTGGGAGACTAGGTAATCAAACCCAAATATGTCCAGCCCCTATCTTCTCCCTTTCCAGGTCAAACAATGGACTCCATCGTTTAAGGAGAACTGACGCCATCTCAATATGCTAGTATCTCGCTAGAACCAGGTCTGTGTAGTCCTCCTTAGAAAAATGCAAAGCGAACCATCCCCTTGGAAGGATCTGGACCTCCGGAAATTCTTTGAGTGTATTGCCCCAAATTTCCTTGACCCAGAGGGTTAGTCTCTCCACTGTGCCCTTCCCCAGACATGTCCACCAGAATAGAGCTTGCTTTTTTCGCATTTCGCCCATTGGTATGTCCTCTCCGAAGGATATTGTGAAGTCCTTTGTCGAGGCTTTCACGCACTTTACTTTCTATTTCTTGGTCCGCGAAGCTGATGGGTGTCCCTGCAACGAATCACTAGAAGTACCACCCTCCTGCTGAAACTGGGTTGCCGATTTAACCCTAATCACAGGGGTTTCAAAACAACCTGAAGGTGGAATGTTAGGGTTTGATGGGCTATCACTATGAGGGCCCCCAGGTGCCTATTCCGAAGTTGGCAGAGGGTAATATGGGTGCAACTAGTCACCCGGAGGGCACCGATCGAATGAAGGAGATAGCAGAGTGACAGCAGTGAGCAGGTTTAACGTCCCGGGCGAGAGCAGAGGACAATCAAGGGCAAGAGAGTCTATGGATAGCGAGCCAAACTATAGAGAAGATGCGTTATGGCCAGGGAGGGTGACCACTGGGATGGAGCAATAGGGAATAGATGCAGAAGGCAGAAGCAAACTAGTGTTCGATGAATTAGGGTTATGGCTTCTAAAAATGGCATGACCAAGAAACGGGTCCAGGGAATAATCCACCTCTTCATAATCCATGCTATCTTCCATCATGAGGTAGGGAACTGACACCGTGACCACCGGGAACAGTGACAATGACGCAGGGAGATGAATGTCGATGGTTGTTAGGAGACTGTGGGATATGGTTAGCTGCAGAGTACTTACGGCTTAACCTAACCCCTCGCTAGGCAGGCTATGCGGGCAAGCCTCCATCCTCCCTCGTGGCTACAATATTTCGGTACGATAGCTTAACTTTTCTTGAATTTTTTTGGGGAAGGAAAAGAATTTGAATTAAGGGGTATTGCAGGGAAACTGGGAAAGATAATCAACTCTAACAACATGAAAAAGCTTCTAAATAAATAATAGTCGATCGTAATTGCACAATTATTTTCACTAGAGGTTCCCACATGGAAATCATCTATTTCTCCAGATCTCTAAAAAGTTTTGGACAATCATTCCAAGGTATTTGAGACTCCCAAAGGCCTCCCACCTATTCGTGATCATGATCATGCTATTAATTTGATTCCAAGAAGTGTTCCCCTAAACATTAGGCCTTACAGATATCCATATGCCCAAACGAGTGAAATTGAACGTATGGTTACAGAAATGTTAGAGGTTGGTATAATTCAACCTAGTCAAAGTTATTTCTCTGCTCCAGTAGTACTGGTACACAAGAAAGATGGATCATGGCACATGTGTCCAAATTATAGAGAGCTTAACAAGCTTACTATTAAAGATAAATTTTTTGTTCCTGTCATTGATGAATTATTGGATGAATTACATGGAGCAGTTTACTTCACCAAGTTGGATCTTTGTTTAGGATATCATCAAATCAGAATGGAAACTGAAGACATTCCAAAAAAAACATTTAGAACTCATGAGGGTCATTATGAATTTTTGGTCATGCCTTTTTTCCTTACCAATGCACCTTCTACATTTCAAGGTTTGATGAATTCCATTTTCAAACCCTTCCTTAGAAAATTTGTGTTAGTATTTATTGATGATATACTAATCTACAGAATGTCTTGGAAGGATCATGTTCAACATGTTGAAAGGGTGCTCAAACTATTGGAGGAGAAACAATTATATGAAAAAAGCTCCAAATGTTTCTTTGGAGTACAAGAGGTGGAATATTTGGGTCATATTGTATCTCATGAAGGTGTTAAGGTAGACCCTTCAAAAATTAAAGCCATTAAGGAATGGAAAATTCCCACATCCATAAAGCATCTGTGAGGATTTCTCAGGTTGATAGAGTATTATCGCATGTTTGTTAAGAACTATGGGAGAATAGAAGCACATATAAAAACATTACTAAAGAGATATGCATTTTCTTGGACTCCAGAAGCAACAAAGGCCTTTGAACATCTTAAAGAGGTAATGTGCCAATCACCAGTCTTAGCTATGTTAGACTTCACAAAAACCTTTATTGTGGAATGTGATGCCTCAAGAAATGGAATTGGTGTTGTTTTAATGCAAAAAGAAATACCCATTGCTTTCGAAAATCGTCCAATCAAAGGAAAAAATTTACACAAAGTTATTTATGAGAAGGAAATGTTTGCAATACTACATGCACTTAAGAAATGGTTACCTTACCTAATGGGAAAACACTTCAAGGTAAAAATTGATCATGATAGTCTTAAATACTTTCTAGAAAAAATATTATCTTTAGAAGAACAACAAAAATGGGTCACAAAGATGTTTGGTTATGACTTTGAAATCATCTACAAAAAAGGGAAGAAAAATGTTGTTGTAGATGCACTCTCAAGAAAGGATGAGGATGTGGAAGCATTGTTTTGTGCCATTTCTATTATCCAACTAGATTTGATAAATGAAGCAACAGATGAATGGAAGAATGACGAAGAAGTGTGGACACTCATTTAAATGTTGCATTAAGATCCCAGTACATATGATACATTTAGCTGGAAAAGTGATTTGTTATGGTACAACGATTTCATATACCTATGTAATAATTCCCAACTTAAACAAAAGATTCTTCAAGAATTACACACCTCTCCCTTAGGAGGGCACTCTGGATTTTTAAAAACTTACCACATGGTTAAGAAAGATTTCTTTTGGTATTGCCTTAAATCTGATATTCAAAAGTTTGTGGCAGAATGTTTGTTTTTCCAACAAAACAAAGTTGAGACAATTAAGACCCCAAGTATGTTACAACTTTTATCCATTCGAAGTCAACGTTGGGAGGAGGTTTCAATGGTTTTTATCACAAGTTTACCCAAGTCTGAAGGAAAGAGTGTCATCATGGTGGTAGTTGATAGACTTACCAAGTATGCACACTTTTGTGAATCATCTCATCCATTTAAAGCCAATACATTTTCTACTACATTTATGGAAAAAATTCAAAAGCTACATGGAAACCCAAAGATTATTGTAAGCAATAGAGATCCCATTTTCACTAGAAATTTTTGGACAAAATTATTTTCTTGTCTAGGTACTCAGTTAGATCATAGCTCATCTTATCATCCTCAATTTGATGGGAAAACTGAGATAATGAACAAATGTTTGGAAGTATATCTTTGTTGCTTTGTATTTGAGAAATATACACAATGGGTCAAGTGGTTGCCTTTGGCTAAATGGTGGTATAGCACGTCCTTCCATACTACAACAAAAATGACCTCATTTATGGCACTTTATGGATATCATCCACCATCCATCACATAATCTTTAAAAAAAAAATCTAATGTTGAAGCAGTGGAAGATCACATCGATCATCAACAACAAGTTCTCAAACTCTTAAAGGATAACCTCACTTTGGCGCATAATAGAATGAAACAACAAACAGATCAACATCACAGCGAAAGAAGTTTTAATGTAGGTGACTGGGTATTTTTACGACTACAACCATACAAAAAAATTTCCCTCAAGAAAGCTAAGGATAATAAATTATCACCAAAGTATTATGGTTCGTACAAGGTGTTACAAAAGATTAGTACTATCGCATATAAATTGGAGCTTCCTACATATTCCCGAGTACACCCAGTTTTCCATGTTTCATGCTTAAAGAAGGTTATAGGTGAGAAGATCTCAGGTCAAACAATATTTCCAGAACTTGACGAGGAAAGAAAAATCATATTGGAACCTGAAGCAGTCATAGAAACAAGAAATCGACAGCTACACAATTGATCAATTTTAGAGTATCTCATCAAGTGGAAGAACTTGCCCACTGAAGATTCCACATATGAGGATGAGAATTTTATACAAAAGCATCCATAACTACTCAAGCATTGAGGAAAACACTTTTTGAAGGAGAGGGGCATGTTAGGTTCCTATACTACTAGTGTAACCCCTTTGTTATTAGTGCAACCCCCTTATTCTATTATTGTGCCCATATAATCCCCATGTTGTTATTATTGTGCCCCATAGAAGTCCACTATTGTTATTGTTGTGCCCCTACAATATTATTGTTATGTGAGCTCTGATTGTATTGGGACCCTTTAGACTCCTATATATAGAAAGGAGGTATTGTTATTTGTATCATCAAATAATTGTTCACTTGTGTAATGTAAAGGAGGTTTCCCCTTCGAAGAGGTTGATTTTGAAGTTGTTGATCTATATTTTCTTCTATTTTGTGCGCTGGTTGCATAACAATTTCTATGTCATATAGAGCAGGGTTAACTTTGGAGAAACATTCATTCAATATGAAGGATACCTAATAAGTCATCTAGAGTAGCATTTATTCAATCATGCAGAACAATACATTATAGATTATAAAACATGATGATAGCTACACCACACCGACGATTTGTTTTCGGACTACAACATTTGTAACCCCGTTGGCATTGATGTCAAAGGGGGAGGTAATTAGAGGAAGGAAGACACTTATGATCATGAAAGGAGGAGGACAAATGTGTTGCCATCAATGACAAAGGGGGAGATTTTTGACAATATTTTCATTGATGGCAAATGTGCAACAAGCAAAGGAGCATCACAAGGAGTAGCAAGCACAAAGAACACAAGCAAAGGAGTGACAAACAACAAAAGAAGGCAAAGGAGCAGAAGAAGGAGGAGGAGTTGTGATACATTAAAATGTTTTGATAACGTTGCAAAGATTTTTATATTGAAGAATGTATGATGTGAAAATGTTGATTAAGCTTAATTGTTGTGATTTAGAGGCAAAACTCCAAGACTCCAAGGCAAAGGCAAAGATTTTTGTGATCCATTAATGAGAAAAGATTGGTATTTGATGTTAGCATTAGGTTGATCCATTTAATGATTACATGTGGTTAAAATTAATATTGGATGAATTATCTTCTTTTTTCTAATATCCAAGATATGAAGAGATTAGAAACGAATGAGTGGAAGGCAAAGATTGAAGCCTATTCACTTCATATTCGTATGTGGGATACAAACAACCAGCGAACTATCTCTATAAAATATGTGATTTTGGAAGGAATAAGTGATGTTAGAGAATGGATGCATGTGTGGGAGTTGATTGAACTATTATGCATTAGTTACCTAGAACTTATGAAGCTGATGTGAAGTAGATTTGAAGGGAAGAAGATGCAGAAATGAAGATGGAGATATGAAATAATTATGACTGGGTAAACCAATGCATTTTTATTTCCTGTTTGCACAAGGGGATGGTAGTCTCCTTTCAATTTGAAGCTTGATAAATATTCAATTGAAATTGGTTGAGGTAAGAGCCTCCTGTGGGTTGTAGCCTACAGAAAAAATATGGGAGTTGGAACTTCCTTGCATGTTGTAGCTTGCAAAAAATGGAGGTAGCATCCTCCTATAGGTTGATGCCTACAAAAAAATCAAACGTAATAAGGAATACGAGTTTGCCTTTGCATCACAACACTAATAAAACTATGGTTTTCTCCCTTTATGGGTTTCCACATATATCTAATGTGAATGTGTGTTGTTATTATGTGTTCATGTATCTCATTTGGTTTGCTTATTACTTTTTGATCACATATTCATATGTTGGGTATTATTTGTTAAGATGCTCATGTTATGTACCAGTTAATGAGAGTAATGAAAAGAATTTGAATGTCCATGAATATACTAAACTGATTCAACCCCCCTCTCAGTTTAGTCAAGTTTTCAACAATTGGTATCAGATCGTAGGTCACAAGTTCGATACACACCCAAATCGTGGTGGGGGGAATATTGTTGGACATTGGATAAACCAACGCTCCTCGTGCGTTTTGCAGAATAGACTAACTGCCTCTTCTGGATCCTTATCTCCGACGATACGATCGTTGAATAACACTTACGGGTTTTGGTTTAACGGAAATCGTGATTTCCAACAGATGATGCCTACCATCCAAGAGGAATTGGAGAGAAAATCTCTTCCCTATAGTCATCTCATGCCTGTCATAAATCATTCAGTCCTCCTTTTTCTTAAATATTTCCAATCTTCATATTCAACATTGTTGGAGTTTTTTTAACTGTTGAATTTAATTTCCAATCTTCATATTCAACATGGTTGGAGTTTTTTTAACTGTTGAATTTAATTTGGACATTTTAGGAATGTTTTTAAATTCATTGAATGATAACCAAATCAATTATTAAACATCACAAATTTTGGTAAAATATTCTTACCATCTTTTACATATTTATAATATTCCTCTGGTTGAGTATGGGATTGAATATATTTAATTGTTGGAGATGCAAATACATGGAAGGATTTGACAAAGGAAAGGGAATGTATTTCTTCTTCATAAAACCGGAGGCAAATACTCCAGGAGGGTTTCTCGCACATCCCGTCCTGACGAGCTATTACAAGAGAAACCACTTCAAGGGAAGGCGTTACGATACCTACAATGTTTACACCACTCCTAACAAAGCATGTACCCTCAACTGCATTGCGGCCTCCTTCAAAATAACGAGGTGCTAAGGAAGGGAGTCGTCTTTGATTTTGGATTCATTAGAGCTATACGCTTACTCGAAGGGCACTGGAAAAAAATTTGCCTCGACGTAACAACCGACATTCTCAAGAGAGAGGTGGCCGACCCATCAGTAAGAGAGGCCGTCAGGGAGCTTCTGCACCCGAATCCAGAGTTAGAGGATTTTATTGAAAGGCAGTGTTCAGAAGATTCTTGGCAAGGAATTATAACTAGGTTGTGGCCGAACAGTAAGTATATCGATGTGATTGTGACAGGTGAAATGGCTCAATATCGATTACTACAACGACGAGCTACCCTAGTACATTGCACGCTGTACGCTTCATCAAAATGCTACTTTGGACATAATCTGAAGCCTCTCTTCAAGCCTTCAAAAGTGTCATACACTTTACACCAAAACATGTCCTATTTCGAGTTCCTTCTCGGTCACCGCAAATGAGAAGCAGGTGGTCACATGCTCGATTCACCAAATATCCTCCACGAGAAAGAGCGAGAGGCGCTCATTGAACTTGTAGATGTGAAGGCAAGAATATGAGCTTGTGGTCACCACATATGCCGGTTATGTAAGCACAATATTTTCAATTAGACATTTATGTGTATTATATTGGAGTGAATGTTCCATTAAAAGTCGTTTTATGCAGGTTTGAATTGTTACAGAGTGGGGGATGTGCTACGTGTGACTGGCTTCCTCAACGCTGTGTCTCGGTTTAAGCATCTGGAGTCGTTCGACGAACAGCTGATAGAGTATACAAGCTATTCTGACACAACTACAATACGTGGTCACTACATGTTATACTAGGAGCTTCGGTTCACCACCAAAGCAATTGCAATGCCTCCTTTGGTTTTTGAAGATTGTTGTTCTGCAACAACCACATTGGACTCCCAGATGCATAGATTGGGCATAACTCACTGCATAGATTAGTAATAACATTATTTTATGTGATTAAATTAGAATTCTAATTAGATAGGTGGGATATGGTGTGACTTTGGGATGGACTATGTAGCTTATATATTTTATTTTTTTCTTGTTAAGATTAACCTAAGTACCCTTAAGGGGTGACCTATAGCAAGGAGTGTCTTAACAGCACACCCATTCGCAAGGAGTGTCTTAACAGCACACCCATTCACCGTCAATCCAAAGCCCAGTGGGCTTGTAGCTTTCTTATATTAATTAAAAGGTATATTGTTATTACATTGGGTTAACATAAAAATGGTTGAAATTTCATTTGGGTTTGAAATTTGGTTTACCTTGGGTTATGCATTGTTGGTTAAAGTAACAAACATGGAGAGAATTATTCAAATTTCATGAATGATAGATGACAAGTTTACCAAGAAAATTTTCTAAACTTGATTTTTTTCAATTTATAAGTTATTTAATTTAGTTGTGTAATTTGTATGATTTATTTATAAATTTTGTAGGATATATATTATATTATAATTTAAAAATACATAAGGAATTTAAATATATATATATATATATATATATTAATTGCTATGTCGAGAATTCATATAGAAAGAAAATAAAGTTATATTCACAAAAATAGTTTTCACACCTTTAATCCCAAATATGATACATATATATAGTTGGAACCAGATCTAACTAATTCTAAATTGGGAGACTATAGTTGAGAGAACATCTCAACCATATACAACAACTCAAAGCAACTCCAAACCAATTCTAGCATACTGCATTGATTGAAGCATTATCTTCAACAACCTCCCTTAATGCTTATATTACAAACTACAATCACAAATTACAACATTGATGTCAACACTGGTCTTTGTTTGGTCTCGTCATCATTAGAATTTTCACCCACTTTGACATCTCACATACTCCACTCTTTCTCCACCACAATGTTGAGCTTACCACTTAACTCATTTAAGACAAAATTTCCTCTAACCATCATTGACATATTTGTAGGACTAACGCTCCTTATCATAATTTCAATTGGTCGTTGTGCCAATGAAGTTGACGCTATACTAAACCATTATATTAAAATACTCCTATCTGATGAAGAGATAGCACACTGTATTCATCAATTATATAGGGAAGGTTTTTGAATATTGAATGTATTCATCAATCAGTCTTACAAAGTTACCTGCTTTACACAAACTTATTTACATACAAATTATAGCTAGTAGCTATTGTTCTTGGGTCATCACATCCCCCAAGAACCACAAACTATAACAAATTAGATATAATTAAATGTGTAATTGTTCTTGTGGCACCATATTCAATAACAACCACTGGTTTAAATTACACCACTCTATTCAATATGGTTGATTCTTCATATCTCACAAACAAACCTAACTAAAGTATGAGAAAAAAAATTGTTTAAGAAATAAGGCAACACAAACCATGGTAGAAAAACCGATCAATTGTTTCCCTCCAAATAGAAACCATATCCATTGTCTCAAGTTCGATTCTCTGTGCTTTCTACTCAAGAATCAACAATTTTGCTCTAGCTAGATCAGAAATCAAGCCTCCAAGGATTTTTAGTCGTGGAAGATAGCTCCCTAAATTTCTATGAAAGAACTTTTACACACATGTTGTATGTTGAATGCACTAAAATGGGCACTACCAATCTCCTCACACCATTACAAACAACATATGATCCGGCATAGAAATGCACTGAAATGCATCAAGATTAGTTACAAAGTAGGGGCACACAAGTCTTCCAATATATAATAATGTAAATAACAAGCTATTCATCGTTTCAAACTACAATTCTATGTAACTCTATACTCATTAAATTTCTCAGAATCTTCCAATTCCAAAATATTTTCGTGTCTTGCAAATGTGTGGAAAAATTCAATGTAACTCTGGTTCCACCCATTAGAAGTCTTTGAGTCTTCTTTTCTATGTATTTCCACAATATTGTTAGGATACTTCCAATTTCTATACAAAGCAAGAAGCTTATTGTGCATTTAAAAGGAAATTGCAGGTCTTAGATCTAACATGATTTCAAAGAAAATATTGTGGCAATAGCAGACCATGGAATTCAAATTACAAATTCCACAGTAAGCATGAGTTTCGACAATCATTTTCTCTTTGCACAATCTGGTTGTTTTCATCACATTTGAAATACACAAAAATCTTGCACATAAGCAAATTGAAATGAAATAGTAGAAGCATGGCTATTTTTGAGATCAAAGAGAGGGGTAAGCCCTTCTTTATATAGATCTCTTGTAGATCAAGACTTATGGATGTGGGTTCACGTAGATGTCAAATGACACTATACCCAAATTACACAAATTACCACATGGCTCGTCTCGCACAACATAAACTCTAGCAAACAGATGGACAACTCAATCAACACGAGGATGGACAACGTTCTCTTTTAGCTTCCCACAAGTGGCTCAACACGGTTCTCTAATGCCACAACAAGCATCAATGGACAAATGTCTCTTCCACCTCGACAATCAACAGGTCCTTCACGCTACTCATTTTCTATGTGTTTGTGCTTCATGACTGGCTTTAAATTGATGTGGAGCTATGGGCTTGTAACTCTTCTCCTCAGACCATATGGTTGACATTTGGGCTAAAACAGATTCAATTGTCATTATGAGATACTCTCCTAAGACATTGACAAAGAAGATTTATAGGAGAAGCCCAAATAAAAATTGTTGGGTTCATATAAGGTGTCTTTTAGAACTCCTAATTGCCTCACATTAATTATCAACTTGGGTAAGTACTTTTGTTTCAAGAGTGTACACAATATGTGCAAGTGATGAAAATCGGTATATCTATAGAGAGTAATACCTTAAGATAATTTATTAAATTCAATACAAGAGTAAACAGATCAAATCATAAATCTCAAGCTTATAACTTCAAGGAAAGTAACCTATCTAAGAATCAAAACTCAATCTTAATCAAAACCAAGACTCAATCTTAATCAAGAGATTCTAATTGCAATTACATCAACTGAGTGCACCATAGCAATAACAGAGCTCTTTCATCTGAATCTAAACTACTGCATAGAAATAATGCATCTAATATAATCAATAACACTCTGTATTTTTAATGAACAAGAAATAATTCTCATTCAATGATTAATTTACTCCACAACATAAATAAATGAAATCAATTGACAAAATTAAGAAGTAATGAAATGAACACACGAAATAAACACCTATGAAAGTAAATCAACTGTAAAACTGTAAAGAAAAATAATTAAACTTACAGTAAAGGAAAAGTAAATGTATAAAACAGGAAATAGTAATGAAATCCACCAGTGATTGGGCCCAAGCCGCCAGCGAATACTGCTTAACTACTCTAGAATATAGCGAATGAACAACAACACGAATTATGTATTATTCATCATATCCAAATGTCATTACAGCATGGTGTGTCCTTCAAAATCATGCTCTGTATATTAAGATTACAATTGAAGTAAAAAGGTGAGAAGTTTCCTCCTCTCTATTCTCCAATTCTCCCCATATTATCCCTCTCTCTTTGATCTTTGTTTTCATTTAAATACATAAAGAGCAAAGGGAACAACAAAGTTGATTACAAAAATGATTTCCATTAAAAATTTGGAATATACAAAACTAATTGATCAGCAAGATTATATCTTAAATATCTTTCCATCAGCGTTCAACAGGAACAAGTCAAATTTGGTATTGCAACTAGAAGAATTTGGAAAACTGTTGCAACAACAAATATAAGAAAATTGTCTTCAAAGAACGTTCTGTTTCTCTTAATACAGACTGAATTTTGGTAAACTGCACGTTACAAAACTAATTCAGTCCATCCTGGACAAAACCCATGTTTCAAATTTTCCAGATTCTCCTTCATTTTTGGGAAGTCCAATGCAAAACCGTCACTTCTTATTCCAGCGAATTTCTGAGTTGGAATATTTAATTGTGAGTTGGAGATCAAATTTGCAATCTGGAAAAGATCTTGGAGGCTAAAATCATGAGTGATGTTACAACAAATCCATTAATAAACCATCATTGGTAGAATCATGCATAATAATCATCAATTTATTAAAATTAAAGGAGAAAATTAGTATTTATCCATAAGAGCATAAATAATTATAAAATGGAATTATAAGATAAATTATGATAAATGATGTGATAAAGAATAGTAGAAATGGGTGAAATAGGCATCGAAAAGTGATAATAACAATGAAAAATTAGCAGCCCAATAAAAATCTATACACAACTTCACACAAACATACTATACTCACACTTCTACCTATTCCTGGGCCCTCCCATAAGGCCTTTGATACCAAGAAAGAAAACAAAGTTACACACAAATAATTTCAAACCTTCAATCACAAATATGATACACATATATAGTTGGAATTAGATCCAACTAATTGTAAATTGGGAGATCGTAGTTGAGAGAATATCTCAACAATCTACAACAAATCAAACCAACTCCAAACGAATTCTAGCATACAACATTAATGGAAGCATTACCTTCAACATTCACTATATAGAAGATGTTATTTTGTGAGGATAAATTTTAAAACAATAAAAAATACATTAAAAAAATATTTCAATTTCCGCATTAATTTCATACCAGTTTTATATAGAGAAATAGAGTAATTGAAAGTAAAAAAACAAAAACAAAAAAACAAAACATTTTTTGTTGTAATTGTTTTCCACTTTTTAGTATATATAATTTCTTCACTAATCAATATAGAGTTTGATAGAATCTAAAAATATAATATTGATATTACAATCTAGTACAAGGTGATATATAATTGATTTTATGTTTTGTTGACATAACATAAAATTAAATTATATTAGTTTATATTAAGAGACATAATTTTATCTCAATTTTATATAAAGAGATGAGGTAATTGAAATTTGAAAAAATCTTATAAATTCAATTTTCATTATGAAAGAGATATGTAATCTATTTAATTCTTAATATACAATTGATATGTATCATTTAAAAAATTAGTAATAGCAAAAGAAATTTCAATATGGATTATGAATGAAATATTTCAGATAGGGATTTCTTATTTCATTGATAGATGCTTTTAAATGCAAGGTAAGAGGGAGATTTGTAATTCCTTTAATGCTTAATATGGATTTGGCATGCAACATTTCAAAAAAATATTAGTAATAAAAAAATAGATGTAAATATCTACTCTATATAAAATGAGAGATTCTATTTCATGAATATATTTTTTTTTAGTTAAGTATGGGGAGATGTTGTCCCTTAATATTACATTTTAAAATAATCAAATAATACTTACATTAACAAATTGAAAAAAAAAAAATAACTTACAAATCTTTAATTTTACATAACTTTATATAGAGAGAAATAATCAAAAGTAAAATGTTTATAATCTCATTTATAATTGCTTTTTTCTTTTTAATATGAGGGAGATGTCACAACTCAATATTGACCTCATATTTAATATTCATATTGCAATCCAATTACAAAGAGATGTGTAATTAGTTATCTCTCTCTCTCTTCCCCCCTCTCTCTCTCATACACACACACACACACACATAACACAACAATTGTTTTAGCTTATGAGAGTTTTGATTTACAATTAATGGGTGCACTATTAAGGCACACCTATAAGACACTAGTTGAGATCCTAGTGGGTTAACCTAAGAAAATGATAGTAAAATATTTCAATTTCCATATTAACTTACATATCAACTTTATACTTTATATAAATAAAATATAATGTAATTGAAATTAATCCATAGTAATATTAGATCTATCATTTAGAGGTGCAAATACTTTTTCAATTTTTACAGTCTAAAATATATTTGCACTTTAAAGATCCTGACAGGGGTGAGTCCGAGGATCGAGGAAGGATCTTGTGGGATGAGCCCACCACCCTATCGAAGTGATGGACATTAAAATCTAGGGGTCGCAGCTCGTCCTTGACATGAGCCCGCATGCAACATCATTGATGGATATTAATAACATGGTTGGGGTGGTGATAATTATGTTTTCGTGGGTGGTGGTAGAGGTTGTCCCCTGAGTAGGGGTCAGGAGACAAAACCCCTACCTAGAATGTGTGTGTTAAGACTTGTTGTTCTCTGGGCATTTCTCTATTGAAACTTTGAGAACTAGGCAAAGTCTGGGAGGTCCAAAGGAGTGGAGGCACTTATAAGGGAAGGAGAATATCCATTTGGGTGTGTGGTCTGCTGGGAGTCGGTGGAACACTTGTTCTAGATGAAGCTGCAAACGAGATTGGGTTATACAAATAGATAGTGGGAATCGTCACTCGTGGAAATTGTTCTCCTAGTCACTCAGTTTTAGTCAACTCTAGGGTGAGTGCATGGAGCTGGGTTACACTTTTTGGCAAGACAAGGCGTGTTTTGGGTGAAAAACAACAACTCAATTGAGCCATTTTAAGTGCTTGATTGAGCTATTTGAGGGCTTAAACAATGTAACACGAGGTTATCTAGGAGCTTGATCAAGCCAGTGGGTTGATTGGGCCATGTTTTAGAAATTTCCCGCCAATAAAACCTAGGCATGGAATTAAAAAAAAGTGGCTCGATCGAGATACGAGCTCAATCAAATCTTAAAGCTAGATATAGCTATAGGCTAGATTGAGCCTTAAAGCTAGATCAAGTTATAGGTTGGATCGAGCCTTTATTTAACCACATTAAGGGCTCAATCAAGGGTTTATTAAACCCTTGATCGAGCTATTTTAATTTCAAAATCAAGTGCTTGATCGAGTGTTTTAAGTGCTCGATTGAGCTCTTGATATCCTAAAAATCACAACTTTAGCACCACTTTTGCAAATTTCTCTACAACCCCATTTTGTACCCAACGGATTTAGGGCAGAATTTATCCTTAAGCTGTTGAGTTTAACATGTTGGATTCAAGAAAGAATCCTCTATCCAATGACATATGATTTTGACACTTTCGAATTCATATGATATCTTTCATCTAATTTCTTTTAAACATAATGTTTGAATTTTTTGGGATAGTTTCAAATGGACTGAATAAAAAATCAATAACAAAAAGTATACACAACAAAAAAATTTCAAAAATTGCCAATATCTCCATTTACGAGTCCTCTTCAAAAGGGTACTCTTCGGTTTTTAATTTATTTAAAGATTTGAAAAAAACTTACGTGAACACATGTATCTCCAAAATGCAATTGAAATATTACTTCAACAAACTTTTGAAAAATAATAAAAATATAAATTTGGCATAAAAATAATTTGTAATTTGAAAAACTTACTTCTCTCCCTATATATCATGCTTATATATATATATATATATATATAATATATATATATATATATATATATATATATATATAATATATATATATATATATATATATATATACTAGGTTATGTTATGTGAACACGCGCATACCTCTTAACATGTGTGAAAATTTGCAAGAACATGTATTGCATTTAATGGAAAATTGAGAGATTATATGACACTAATGATTTTTGCAAAAAATATCATTAAGACAACAACATAATTCTTCAGATATTGTCTTTTTAATTTTAATCAAAATTCACAATGCTTATATGACTTTTGAGGGCTTCAATTTGATAAAAGAGGAAAAAATTGAAATTTCGTCACCACATTTGGCCCAAAATTTTAACCCATATTCATACATTCACCTTCTAGTAATCTCTCTCTAGTATGATATTTTTCTTGTTAGAAAATTTCTCATTGTTGTTGGTGTGTTGGTTGTCTGAGTTTGATAAGGTTTTGGATTTGGCAACTTGGAGTAAGAATTTAGTCTTGTTCTTCTCTACTACAAATGTTTGTTGATTCGAATAGAAATTGACATCCCCCCATGGTATTCATCCACTCATGGAATATACCCATGGCATTGTGCATGGAATCCACCTATGGTATTTGCACATGGTATTGTAAGTGAGATCCACCCATGGTATCTACTCACCCATGGAATTTACCTATGATATTATAACTAAAAAAGATTATAAGTAACAAGTCGCATTTTGTAAAAGGATAGATTTTCCACCACAATGTAGCATTTACAGTTATTATCTATTTTATATAAAAAAAAAAAAAAAAAATAAAATAATAAATAAATAAATAAATAAATTAAATATATATATTATATAATATAATATATATATATATTATATATATATATATATAAAATATATAATATATATATAATCTTTTTAGTTTTTTTATTATGTGTTTTCCTCTTTTCTTCTGACATTTCAATTTTTCAGATCTTGAGGGCTTCCCCCAAGACCTGGACCAGTGGTATTAAATTTAGGTTATGACTCAATGGGAATGAGGGTTTGTGCATATTTCAATTTCAAATTTTTGCAACAATCTTCAACAAACATCATGCACGTGTCACGACCTCCATCAAGCACTTTTTTGGGCAAAGCAGGAAGATATTTTTTCTCGTTTTTTTAAGGAATTTTTTGGGCGACAAGTTTGTAGATCATATATGAAACATTTGGTATGAAATTTACAAAAACAAATAACATATCTAGGTTCCTTGAAAAAAATACTCAAATTCAAAAAACAAATCAACCGAATAAGAGTTCGGATGAGGGAGATATCGCTGAATTAAAATTAGTTGTGTTGCAGAAATTTTTCTCACTGCAATTTGTGGACGGTGAATCTCCTATCCTTTTTTGTAGTTTTGTGTAGAATTTCAGAAACATTATTGCAGATTTTATATCCTCTTGAAAAATCACCCAATTTCAAAAAAAACTTGGTCGAATCGGAGTTTGGATGAGGGATATATCGTTGATTTAAAATTAGCTATTTTTCAAAACTTTTGTGACAATGGGACAGTTGCAACATAAATATGAGTTTCCAAAGTGTCCATATAGCGATTTCAATTACATGGGAAGATGCAGAATGGTCATTCTATTTCCAAAAATAGGTTACAACAAATATTTTGAGTTATATTGACTGAGTTATGCCCATTTTAAATTAGTTTTTGTATTTGAAGCAACATTCAAAGTGGGTTCCCTTTGGAGATGTGCCCTCCCACCCTACTTTAGTAGGCACCTACTTCACATTCATTAGTTTCAGCGTGTTAGGGTCCAACCATAACCCCTTTATTTATGTAATAAACCCAATAGGGTTTAGTCATAGTCATAGTTAGTTAAAGAGTCAATAAAGACCGTATTAATAATTGTAAGTGGCTAACCCGCATTTAAGAAAGGGACCAGAGTTAGTTGCAAACGGACCATAATTAATAAATAAAGTGGTTAACCCATGTTATGCAAAGGACCACTAGTCGTTAGATTGTTGGAGGTCATTTAGCTATAAATAGTTATAGTTAGAAGGGAAAGATCATCAAGTCTTATTTTGTAATCGAGCTCTGATCTACTAGAGGTTGCCCCCTCGAAGAGGCAAGTGAACTTTGAATTTATCTCTAAATAATAAAACACTTGTTGTTTTTCTCATTTTATTTTGTGTTCTCGGTTGTATTTCTTCGCATATTTGGTATTTTGGAATTTCTTGCCGGTCAAGAGCATAACAAGTGGTATCAAAGCACTTTCTAAGGTCGGTTGTACCTCCAATTTTTGCAACAACAACAAAAAAATTAGGCTAGAGACATGTTCCGACGTCTTAAAACCACGGGATATGTCGTTGAGCACATAAACCTACGAATTTGGGGAGGCATGCATGTAGGAAATACAAGAGGTGGTTATGGTTGTTGGACTCCCTTGTAACCCCTGTGGATACCCCTTTGATTAGTAGCACAATAGACAGAACCGCACACGGATTACACTTCCATGTACCCTTTGGGTATATCGGAAGCCCCTTCAATCCCCTGAAACCTCGCCTTAGATAAGCCGTTAGATGTCTTGCTCCTACAGTACACTAAGAACAACACTCGAGGAGATTACTCGCGCGTACGATAGGGTAGTCGGGTAGTACGACTAAGGGTATAGTTGTTCCTCCTTAGTTAGCGCCCTAAAATATTGGGTCGATAACTATTGTTGAACCCTTATGTATATTGCGATATGTATACCTAATATTGCAACTTATTTGAAATCAAAAATTATTTGTCAAATTGTCCAAGTGCTCTTTTGGCATGGAAGAAGTTGAGTATTTGGGACACATTGTGGGTCATGAAGGTGTCAGGGTTGATCCCAAAAAGATACAGACAATCCAAAATTTGGCCCCAACCAAAAACCTTAAAGAGTTTGAGGGGATTCTTGGGTCTCACTAGCTACTATAAATTTGTCCGCAATTATGGTCACATTGCTAGACCCCTCACTAACCTTCTTAAGAAAAAATCATTCCTTTGGACTGATGCAGCACAACATGCATTTGTGGCTCTCAAACAGGACATGTGTTCCACTCCAGTATTGGCATTACCGAACTTCACCAAATCTTTTTGGATTGAATGTGATGCTTTTGGTATTGGTATTAGTGATGTCTTAATGTAGGAAGGTCGACCGTTGGCTTTCACCAGCCAAAAACTGAGTGGGAAGCATCTGGGTCAATCTACCTATGAGAAAGAGATGATGGCCATATTAGATGCAATAGATACGTGGTGACCATAATTATTGGGGTTGCGTTTCTGAATCCGCACAGACCATCAAAGCCTTAAATATTTTTTGGAGCAACGTCTATCCTCGCCACAACAAAATAAATAACTGGCCAAAATGCTAGGATATGATTATGAGATAGTTTACAAGAAAGGACGTGACAATGTAGTAGTGGATGCTTTATCACACCAATTTGAGGATGAAAGCACCCTGCTATCAATCTCTCTTCCCATACCAGATTGGATTGAAGAACCCCACAAGGAATGGTTTTCACACCCCTCTCTCTCCCAACTTATTAATAACTTGAGAGCAGATCCTAATTCCTCAGTCAACTACTCTTGTAAGGATGATATTCTTCGCTACAAGGATCGAGTAGTTATATTTCTGAGATCCACCCTCAAAACTCACATTTTGGCAGAGTTGCATCCATCTCCCACTGCAGGGCATGCAAGATTTCAAAATACTTATGCTCGCACTCGTCGTTCTTTCTTTTGGATGGGCATGAAAAATTACATCCTTACTTTTGTAGCTAAATGTGATGTGTGTTAATGCCACAAATGAGAAATAGTCAGGTTACTAGAAACCTTACAGCCATTGCCACTCCCTACCTTTGTCTGGACGGATGTTTCCATGGATTTCAATACTGGTCTCCAAAAGTCGGGCAACAAATCTGTCATCATGGTGGTTGTGCGCAGACTTTCTAAATATGCTCATTTTTTCACTCTACCCCACCCATCTACCCCCACTTTGGTGGCTTAAGCTTTCATGGACTAGATCTTCAAACTGCATGGCATGCTAACTTCCATTGTGTCTGATCGTGACTCAACTTTCACCAGCAAATTTTGACAAGAACTTTTCAAGCTACAAGGCACCCAACTCCAACTAAGTACTTCCTATCATCCCCAAACCAATGGTCAAACTGAAGCAGTAAACAAATGTTTGGAGACATACCTAAGGTACTTCACTTCAAAAAAGCAACATGAATGGGTATAGTGGCTACCTTTAGCTGAATGGTGGTATAATACTAATTATCATGAAGCCATCAAGATGACTCCACATGAAGCAGTGTATGGCCAACTCCCACCTTCACCTATTTCTTATATCCCTGGATGCTCTAAGGTGCAAGTAGTTGATCAACTCCTAGAGAACCATGCCGCCATGCTAGCTTGTCTCAAAGATAATCTCCATCAAGCTGAAAATCGAATGATGCAACAGGCATACCAGCATCGCTTAGAGAGCACATTTCAAGAAGGGGATCAGGTATTCTCGCGGCTTCAACCATATAAGAAAACATCGCTCAAAGAAAAGGGCTGCCAAAAATTAGCTCCAAAATTATACATAGCTTATCAAATACTTTAGCAGATTGGAGTAGTAGCCTGCAAGCTAGTCTTGCCACCAACTTCAAAATCCATCCAGTAATCCATGTATCATGCCTCAAGAAAGTTGTGGGGAACACTTGTAGAATTGAAGCCAGTTTATCCAAATTGGATGAGGAAGGTTCACTCTGACTCCAACCAAGAAATGTCCTCGATACTCGTGAAAGACATCGTCGTGGCCGCACGATCAAGGAAGTCCTCATCAAGTGGAAAAATACCTCTCTAGAATATGCGATTTGGGAACTGACCACTATTCTTCAGCGATTTTCGCTGCTTCAACCTTAAGGACAAGGCTTCTTTTGATGGGGGAGGACATGTTAGGGTCCAAGCCTAAACCCTTTATTTATGGAATAAACCCAATAGGGTCGAGTCATAGTCATAGTTAGTTAAAGAGTCAATAAAGCCCGTATTAATAATTGTAAGTGGTTGACCCGCATTTAAGAAAGGGACCACAGTTAGTTGCAAATAGGCCATAATTAATAAATAAAGTGGTTAACCCATGTTATGCAAAGGACCACTAATCATTAGGTTGTTGGAGGTCATTTAGCTATAAGTAGTCATAGTTAGAAGGGAAAGATCATTGATCCTTATTTTGTAATTGAGATCTGCTCTGCTGGAGGTTGCCCCCTCGAAGAGGAAAGTGAACTTTGCATTTATCTTTGAATAATAAAATAATTGTTGTTTTTCTCATTTTATTTTGTGTTCTAGGTTGTATAACTTCGCATATTTGGTATTTTGGAATATCTCGCAGGTCAAGAGCATAACACAGCATAGCAGCATCTGTCTTAGGTTCTTTGGAGATGTGCCCTCCCACACCAAGCTATGTAGGCACTTTCTACTTCATCAATAGTCAACATCACGGTTATGGGTCAACCACACAAAATCCTTTCCATCGAAGTCCATTTACTAGGCCACACACTGTTAGTATCACAGTTGGTCACAAGCATTATAGGGTATCTCTATCCTTGAATCTTCGTTTTTAATGGTTATGGGTCATCCACAAACCCACACTTCAAGTCTATTTGTTAGGCCACACACTATCAGTGTCACAATTGGTCACAAGCATTATAGAGTATCTCTATCCTCGAATCTTTGTTCATTGCGGTTATGGGTTAACCACACAAAACCGTTCTCTTCAGTGGCTCTTCATATTAAATAAAGGCTTCTTAGGGGAGAACTTCACCCAATGGGGGCCATTGCTTCTTAAGGAGGGAGGAATGATCGTAAAGGAGGGAGGAATGATCCAAATAGAAATTGACATCCACCCATGGTATTCAATGCCCCATGGTATTTATCCACTCATGGAATATACCCAAGGTATTGTAAGTGGCATCCACCCATGGTATTCGTCCACCCAAGGTATTTATCCACCCATGGAATTTACCCATGGTATTCATTCCCCATGCTATACCCATGGTATTATAATTGAGATCCACCCATGGTATTCAGTCACCCATGGTATCTACGCACCCATGGAATTTATCTGTGGTAATATAACTAAAAAAAGACTATAAGTAACAAGTCACATTTTGTAAAATGACATATTCTCCACCATAATGTAGCCTTTACATTTATTATCTGTTTAAATAAAATAATATATATATAACATAATATATATAATATATAATATATATATATATATATATAATGAAATATATATACATATATATATAATATATGTAGTTTTTTTGTGTGTTTCTTCTTTTCTTCTGGCATTTCAATTTTTCAGATCTTGGGGGCCTCCCCCCATGATCCAGATTATTTCTTGGTAGCAATTGGGTCATTTTCTTGGTCTCCCCCTACAAGTTCTTGTAGAGCTAAGCTATTGGGTCCGTGGTGTTTTCAGAATAGTTAATCTTGGTTCACGACTTGTTAGCTATGCTCTTCAATTTATAATGGTATTATGCTTATCGAGGTTTGTACCTCTTGTTTCTTGCATCAAAAAGAAGGGGTGTGTCTCGTCTTCTTATAGATAATTATGTTCTAAGGTCTTCATAAGAGGTGGCATGCACCTTGAATGTATTTGGTATCAAGTGGTTAGGGTGGGATAAAGGTTTATTGGTAACCAATGTGTTGCAAGAGTTTTTCCTCCATGCTTGAGCAATGCATATTCCTAATGGTGGTAAATCATGTGGACACTTGAGGAAAGAGCACACCTAACACATCGTGCCCCCAAGGAAACAAATGCATAGTAGGAGAGGTAGTGGTGGAAGAAAAGCCTAGGGTCAATGTCAGGCTCGTTTGTTCACCTAGGACTTAGTTGACGTTTATTTTAATGGTGTACCTCTTGAGACTCAGCGAGAACTTTACAAGTTGGAAACCATGGTGGGCGTGGAAAGGCAATCTCACTCTAATTATGAGATTTTGGAGCAGGTATCCAACAAGATACTTGACCCTGGTTATACCAAGGGTGGAGGAAGCAATATCTTAATGCAATCACTTTGCACTAGAAAATGAAGACACTATTGGGCATGGTTCTAAAGGATAAGCAGGTGGAAAGGTATAATGTGTTTGCCTCCTTGGAGGACATTAAAAAAATTTTGAGAAATCAACGTTTATGTATGGACAAGCTTGATGCTAGCGTGACCCATGTGGAAGGGTGTCTTCAATGTGATTTTGACACACTTGTTCCTCTTGGTTCGAGTGCAAGAGATCCAACCCCTGTATCTTCTTCAAACCCTAATGGTCTAATTAGTTTGATAGTATTTCTAATATAATCCTTTGTTTTGTACTATCTCATTACAACCGTAGTGTTTGGTTTTACTTTTTGAATTTCACTTACAACCGTAGTGTTTGGTTTTACTTTTTGAATTTCGCTTACAACCGTAGTGTTTGGTTTTACTTTCTGAATTTCGTTGTAAAAATTATCAGGAGGATTTTGCTCGCCCTTTAATGATAACAAGAACTTGCCAATATAATAAGAAGAAACTACACACTATAACTAATCTCTATAATTTAGTTGTAAATATATTTTGAAGCAATAAGTTCTTTAATTTACCAAACAAACAAACAAAAAATGTTTGTATTTTACTTAAAATAAATTAAGTCTTTTAAATACTTAAAAAGCCAGATTAAAATAATTTAGATAACTTAAAAAATCTAAACATATAATATAAATATAATATTTTTAAAAAAATAAGTAAAAATAAGTAGTATTAAAAATAATAAATTTAAAAAAAACAGAAAATAATTTTTATAAATAAATAAAAGTAGTAATTATTGATAAAATATATAAAAAATGAGTTTCGAATCAGCTAAAAATAAACATATGGTAAAAATGATTTATTAAATATATAAATTAAAGTAAAAAAACCAAACAAATGACATGAGAGTGTAATTCTAAAACATTTTTAAACTAAATATTGAAAATTTTCACTGAGCCTTAGTTTAAAAATTATGTTTTTTTCTCTAGTTATAGAAATTCCTTTATTTTGAAAAAAAAATCGATAGGGATTTTTGTAAATCCAAGTAAAAATTGTTAAAATTCATAATTTTAGGTGTCCTAGACGTTTTTGATGGTGTTGAATCTATTTCCATTATCAAAAACATGATTCAAACATTGCATCTATAAAGATTTTTTGAATTTTTTTTCCCTGGATTCTGACCACTTTTAGCGGTCTAAGCAATTCCTCCACCTCCCTAAACGACTCCTTTAACTAATAAAAAAGAAAAATTGAAACGTAAGCGTTTAAAAAACTAATATAAAAAATCATGATTAATATAAAAATTACACTTTCGTCAATTTTGTATGTCCTTCACTTTTCTCATGTCGTGTCCTTGGGCTTTTCGACAAAATTTATGAACAGACTTTTCGTCAAGTTGTGTTCCTGTGTTCCTGTTTTTGTCGACAAAATTTAGTCATAAATTCAATGTTGAACGTTTATTATAGCGATGGGTTTAGTTGAAGTTACGGGTCAATTGTGATAAAGGGAATGTTTCGTAAATATAAGACAAGCATTTTCACCCATGGGATGACAATATCACCCTTCTCCGGGATTTGGCATATCCATTCACTTTTCTTCACGTGTCTTCTTGGATCATAAGTTTTTCCTTGGGTTTGGTATTTGCATTGATTTTTCGTGAGGTTCTGTTATTGTTTTTGTCGACAAAATTTAGCCACAAGCTTTTCAGGTTGTTTTTGTCTACAAAATTTAACGTTGAACATTGGTTATAGCGATGGTTCACCTAAGGTGATGGTTCACGCCTCACTTGCTCACGACTCTTGTGGCCTTTTTGTACCCTTCATTCCAACGACTCTTATGGCCTCCTATAGGTGGATTCATGCTCTCAACACTACATACGCAGGTAGGGCATGGAGACTGTAACCTAATCACGCTAGGTGCAGAACCATTCGCTATACGGTGCGGGCCATGAGATCTACAATAATAACTGACTTTTTGTTTTGTTTTTTTTAATTTATTTATTTTATTTGGAAGTAGGTTTTAGAGCATGTGCTTATGTGAGTTTTGTATTTTAAGCCAGCCATTTTAATCAATGATTTGAGTGTTTTTTTTTTTTTTTTTTAAGAAAGTTAGACTTTAATATTTTTTTAATCAGTGATTTAGATGATTTAAAGATTACTTTAAATATTTGAGGGAAAATTTATATGGGATAAATTTCAACGGAGAGTAGAATATTAAATTCTAATCTGTCAAATCATCTTGTAAAATTCATAATAACTATATTTTTTATTTTATTTTATTTTATTTTTAATCATTTCAAAACAAATTATTAGAAGGGGAAATAAATCATTTTTATGGTTACTCTTCCAAAAGTCTAAAGACACTGTTGTTTGGGATCCAATTGACACTGAAGGAAAAATTTACTTGGAGTTTTTCTACCTCCAAATAAACTAAATTAGAGATGAATACCATGGGAAAAACCATGGGTTCACAAAAACCTGGAGCTCGAAAAACATTGGTAACTTAACCGAATCAAATTTACTTGAACTACCCTAACAATCCCCCCCTTAAACTTGACTCGAGGAGATTAACCTGGTCCCAATTAGTCATCAACCATCTCACTTGAGATCTCACATTCCCCCCCCCCCCTCAAGCTAAGATGCCAGTGCACCTGCTACCCTGGTACCTATCCAAGTTGTCCATCCCACAACTTGATGACTCCAAGCGCCACTACACTACATGTATGCCTAGTCAAAGTCTTAAGGCCTTACAAAAATTCATGCTTTTGTGCCATATGTATCCCTGAACAACAAGTCTTACAACTTCTTGGGGAAATACACCTATCTTAGACCAAAACCCTTAGGGTATTCATACACCATTACTATTATCATGTCACTAAAATTCTCATCAGATGTTGGCTGCTTCACTATCCTCAAACCTTTGACTCCTTTTTTTCTCATCCATATGGCCACTCTCTTGCTACACCATTAGTTTTGTTGATCCATATCTTGCTCTAAACTTTCTTGCTACTTGACCTCTCTCTCTATCTATATCTCCAATCCATGTTATTCATCCACGTCCTTGTTATCATTGTGCATCCTCTTCCTCGATTTTCTTGCTACTCTTTCTTTTCTCCTCGTTATTTACTGCCTCAAATGATTCAACTCAAAAAAATTAACTAGTGAGTTTCATGAAAGCTCTATTGAAGCTTCACATAAGAACATACTCCAATCAGAAAATTAGCACACAAATATTTTCATCCTTTAAAAGTAGCAATGCATTCTCCCAACAACAAATATTCATACAACGCATCACAATAATCTTCTGGCACAC
Organism: Pinus taeda; assembly: GCA_000404065.3. Classification (NCBI taxonomy): domain Eukaryota; kingdom Viridiplantae; phylum Streptophyta; class Pinopsida; order Pinales; family Pinaceae; genus Pinus; species Pinus taeda. The sequence goes on along the minus strand of APFE030884538.1, from coordinate 16,791 downwards.
TCATGCTAGCTCTGGCCACTCTCACGCTGGATTTGGATTTGGCTACTCCACTCTATGTCAACCACACCTGCTCAAACAAAAAGTGCGGCACTTTAACGCTAGCTAGATTCTTGCTTATACTCTGCAAATTGGGCAAGGATTCAGTTCTTCCTTACACACTACATTAAAGTAGACATTCATTGCTTACTAGATTGTTGAAATGGACTTCCTATCCAACAACTTCCAAGCTTCATCTGTCACTATTGGGGGTTTCTTTGTCACTCCTTCAATTGGAAAAATTGATCCTTCAGAGTCAATATATCTTGCATTTATTATTTCCATAAGGAAAAATTGGCCCCATTCCACTTCTCCATATTACTTATTGTATTAGTCTCCATGGTGGTGTCTAAAGACACCATTGCTTGGGATTTGACTAGCCCTGAATGAAAAATTTACTTGGTCTTCCCCCTTTAAATAGACCAAATTAGAGATGAATACCATGGTAAAAACCATGGATTTTCATATATGTGGAGCTCAAAAACAGTCAGTAACTTTACCGAGTCAAGTTTACTTGAACTATCCTAGTAAAGACATCTAAGAGTGAGATGAAAAAAGAACTTGGGAAATTTCAAAGGGTAATAGCGAAGATGAAGGCTCTCAAAGAGAAAACCTACTTAAATATCAAAGCGTCAAGAAGTCAAAAAAATTATTTATGATAAAAAAAGATGTATTTAAACTATGGACTATTACAATTGTCTTTGTATTGAGTAACAATACATGAAATTTGTAAACTTGAATAACTAACCTTTTGTAATGAATATTGCAACTCTAATAAATCCTTATTGATTTATTTTATTTCCTATTTGAAATTTCATAATAGCATCTTTATTTCTATTGTGTACTATCTTTTTAAATATTTTGTAATAATATATATTTTTTATATTTCCTGTTGAAATTTCATATAACATCTTATTTTATTCTATTGTGTATTTTTTTTTAATTATTTTGTTATAATATATATACTATTTTATGTGTGTAAAATTAAATGGCCATTGTTAGTTTATATATATAATATATATATATATTATAATATATAAAAAGAATAAGATATAGAAATAAACAATAAATAAATAGATTAAAAAGTAGGTGAAATAAATTAATTATTAACTAACAAATTAAATAATATATTAAAGTTAAATTAAGTAATAAAAAAGATAACAACATCGTATATAAATGTGAGTATTGATAAACCATAAACAAAGGTTTAATATAAAGGAAGAGATGAAAATAAGTAAAGAGAAGAAAGGAAAATTAATTAATATTAAAGAAAGAGATGAAGAAAAGTAAAGAGAAGAAAGGAAAAAAATCCAAAGAATAAATTAATATAAAATATATAAATTATAATTAAATATAATTATACTATAATAAAATTAATAATTTATATTTATTGTTGGAGTTTAAAATATTAGGGCTAGTAAGTGTAGGTAAAAAAAATGGATGATTTTTTTAGAAATTCCAATATTTAGAAGTTATATTTTTTGGTATGTGAAATAATGGTAATAATGATTGCTTTTGAACTTTAATTGTAATTGTATTTTTAAAGAGTTAAAATTTTGATAATATTTTGAAAAAAAATATATCAAAGCCATAACAAGTGGTATCAAAGTTATAACAAAATATCATTAAAATAAATAAATAAAAAGATAATAAAACTCAAATCTTAAAATTTAAGTAAATATTAAGTCTCCTGCAATTTACTTATTTATAATATATTTCAAAATCAATACATCATGGTTACTGTTTTGCTAACATTAAATGAGTCTTTTAGCTAAGAGGAGAGAATTCAAAAGCTAAGGAGTCTGCGAATTGTTAAATGGCCATAAAGCCATTAACTGAGTTGTAACTTGAATTTGACGAAATAAAATTAGCAACTATTGAATACTACTTTTGTCATTTTGGTTTTCACAGTAAAATCTCATTATTCATTATCATGGAATGTTATGCATATTATGTGTACTTAATTATTATGTGATATCTATGTGAAGGTCGTGTTATTCTCAATTTTGTTTTAATTGTTTGGTATGGATCATATGTAGACTATTAGAAGTTAATTCTATTGAGAATCAATGTTTTTTTATCTTCTTGCTTAGCACAACAACCATGAAAGAGGACATCCAATTAATTGTTTTCATTAAGACCTATAGTTGTAAGAGTATCATTGTTGCAATTTCTTGCTCAAATTTCTATTTATGTTCCTATATAGTGGTAAGTAGTGGATTATGGAGATTGTTTGTAAGACAAGCAATGGTAAGTCTTTAATAAGCTTGCACACAAAAAATGATGAAGGATTGAAATCATACACTTCCCCTACAACCCATATCCAATTGTTTCTTGGATATTGGGGTTATACACATATCATACACATCAACAAGGGTGTTCTTTACCATGTAATATTTGCTAGTATCCTCCCCTTTGACTTTTTGATTGGATGAATGCATGAAAGCATCAAATGAATTGTTAAATTGGAAATATATGTGTTAATTCTTACCTTCCATTAACCTTTGGATTTTATCTTTGTTTTGTTGTATATTCAGCGCCACTTTGTTGATTCTTTTTTATTATCAATGCATTTAATAGCTTGTTGCTTCTCTTATATTTCATTAAATGTGGAGACAATGATATGTACACATATATTACTTGTATTGAAATTGATTATAATCACATGGGACATGTTTGGGAGTGATACCATTCTAAATTAAGAGAATGGGCATTAGGAAAAACATTTATATTTCAAAACCAATCACATAAAACAAATACAAGGTCATTCCTATGTCAATTGCTATTTTTTAGAGAAAGAAAATGATTTTCTACTTCCTAGCCTCATCTAATCATATTTATTCACATATCTTGTTATGGGAAATATTGGAATTTAACCAAAATGTCCCTGTTCTAACTCATTGTTGGAGAAATGCATTATACTTATTGTTTGCTTGAATTCAATGCTATAGTAATCAATTATATTGCTTTTGGAGTATAAGAAAATGTGGCCATTAATTAAATCAATGCTATCTTCACTTATGATGGAATGCATCACCCTTGTTTCATAATGACGGTAACACATATACATTTCTTAATTGTTGGATTATATTCACAAGCACATATGCAGGTTTTGGGTAACTCTTGTTATAGACATTTTTGGGCACTGCAACCCCAATCATACATGTCCATAAACCAAGGGATCCTAAGTCCCTAAAATTGTTGCTTCATGCCCTAAAGGAGCAAGGTCAGCTGATTACATCATCTCCTAGAAATTCTCCATAGAAAACTGCTCAGAACTGGTCAAAACTGGACCATACAGAATGCCCAGTGCAGAGGGCGCGATGCAACTCACCTACTCAGTGTAAAGGGTGCGATGGGCGAGAGTGGACAAATGGCAGAGACAGTTTGCAAGGTGGATGATCATGGAATCTTCTAGAAACTTCTCCTGTGACACTTGCATCTCTGAATTCGCCCAGGGATGAGTAAGAGATCATCAATCTCCAAGTGGAATCAAGAACTATCAGAGAGAGGACACTAATCAAAATCCCAGAAGCTAACTCACCCCC